>APFE031312962.1:0-78543 GCA_000404065.3 Pinus taeda | reverse complement strand
TTCTATATATAGGGAGTCTAAGAGTCACAATATAACCTAGCCGAACCTAATAATAATAATATAAAGCCACAAAAATAACAATAGAGGGATTCTATGGGGCACAATAATAACAATATGGGGACAATAGGGGCACACCAATATTAATAAGGGGTACAACTACAATAGTAATGGGGTAATCACTAGTATTATAGGGACCCAACAGTCGACCCCCTCATATGAGAAACAAGGTCATTATATATAAAATGTAAATAGTTGTCACGGGAACTGTCTTTGTAACTGATAAGTTAAAACACGTAAATAAAATTAATTTATAGTTTAAATTTGAGAAACATTCCTGCCCTTGGTGGGGATTTTATAAGTTGTTTCTTTTTCTTCGAAATAATAGTAGGTACGAGAATCTCTGGGATCACCATGTTCTTTCTCTTGGGTTATGAAAAATGACCATTGCTTCAGTGTTCGAGTCTTCAACATTTTTAATAATGGATTGTAGTGGTGGAATTGGAGCAATTTCCTGTAGAGATGAACTAGGAAAACAAGTTCGTTCAAATCCCTTCTTAAATGTCATATATTTCTCACAGTCTGGATTCTGTATCCATGACACATTTTTAAGCTTCGTTGCAACAATAACAAGTTTATATATGCTCTGATACTTTGGAGTTGACAATTGTTGTTGTAGGATTTCCCACTGAAGATCAACAGATTATACAATATACTAAAGCAAAATACAAGATATACTTCTACAACAAACTTGCGGAAGCTTAATCGAATTTGAGCAAGATCAAATAGAACACATATAACCGATAATTAGAAATAAATCACACATGAACACAAAAGAATACTCTGGGGAAAGCCTCAGCTAAAAACCCCAATCTCTGTATTATCATACAAGTGGAAATATGTTTAGATTACACAAAGCATCAACTCACAAGCTATCCTATTCTCAGTACAATCCAACAATACAACTCATAGACTGAATAGACACAAGGTATGCCTTCCCTCAGCCCTCCAAGCCTCCTATTTCCTTGTGCAATTTTCCTTGGGGTCCAATGCTACCACCTGTGTGAATTGGCCTCGTTACACACTCATAAAACCCAAAAGTAACTGCGCAATCTCCAAGGAATGAATTATTTCTGCATGCAAGAGATATCCTCCATGGAATATTCCTGCAACTGATAGTACATTGTCCCATCATCTGATCTCAACTAAGTCTCTGTTTGAACTGACATGCATGAGTTATTTATGGGAGAATATTAAGTTATCTGAAGTGCAGTAGTTACATGCATGCATGCATTAACTAACTGAACTCACAATTAGTCCAACAAACTGTTTGAACTAATCTAACTGGAGTTAACTCAATTAACTGAGCTAACTAATTACAACTCAAAGTACAACTCATAGTGATCTCCTTTAATCAAGGGATAACTTCCTCAATCAATGGAGAAACTGTTGCATGTCTTCACATAGACTTTATGTTTGATTTTCTACAACTAATTAACTCAAGATGAATTAATTAATTATTTTACAAACAACTGCTAAGATCAAATTCGAATTTTAATTCTCAATTTTAGTTTAGGGACTAACTAAAATTGGAATGTATCCCGAAATGCTATTTATAGCAGTGCTATTTTTAGATTTTCTTGTTGCTATTTTCAACACTCCCTCTCAACAAGAAAGGGATTATCAATAACCCCAATCCCGTCTCTGTGAAACTCGAACTTGCATTTTGGCAATTCCTTAGTCAAAATATCTGCATCTTGTTCCTCGATCAAAACATACAACAACAACATGATCCTCTTGACCACACAGTCTCGAAGATGGTGATACCAGATATCAATGTGCTTTGACCTATCATGAAAAACTGGATTCTCAAAGATTTTGATACAACTCTGATTATTGCAGTAGATCACAGTTGGATCCATCCTCTCACCAAACAATCCCACTATAATCTTCCGCATCCAAATGGCCTCGCATGCTGCCTGACTGGTAGCCATGTATTCAGCCTCTACTGAGCTAAGTGCAACTAACCTCTGTTTCTTGTTGTACTAGGAAACTGCAGCTGAAGCAAGGTTGAAGATTCCTCTAGAAGTCCTCTTCCGGTCTGATGGACTCCCTGCCCAATCTGCATCTGTGAAGCCCTAAATCTTCACTCCCTCTATCTGTCTGTACCACAGTCCATATTGAGATGTGCCTCTGAAGTATCTCAGCACATGATTCGCTGCCTTCCAAAACAACTTGGTAGGCTGAACCATAGCTTGACTCAGCTGGTTCACTGCAAAGCATAAGTCTGGTCGTGTGTTCACTAGATACATAAGTGAACCCACAAGCTGTCGATAAACAGTAGTAGCTACTACCTCACCTGAAGTAGCATCCTCCTTCCTCCATTTCCCAGCTAGAGGAGTTTGCATGGGCTTGCATTTCTCCATGTGAAAGCGCCTGAGTATCTCATTAGCATACTTGCCTTGAGACACAAATACTTCCCCATCTTTTTTCCACACTTCTATGCCTAGAAAGTAGTGCATAAGACCTAAGTCTTTCATCTCGAACTCTCTTGCAAGGTCCTCCTTGCAAGACTTGATCAACTGATCATCACCCGTCAAAATCAGGTCATCGACATAAAGAACAATGATCAATGGTTTACCTTCTGCCATGATGTGGTAAAGGTTCGCATCTGCTTCACTCTTGGTGAAGCCCAACCTGGTGAAATAGCTATCGATCCTGGTGTACCAAGCATGAGGTGCTTGCTTCAGCCCATACAAAGCCCTCTTGAGTGGGCACACATGCGACTCATGCTCGAAGGTCTCAAAACCTTCTGGTTGCTCAATGTACACCTCTTCCTCAATCTTCCCATTGAGGAACGCAGTCTTCACATCCATCTGATGGATCTTCCAACCCATCTGAGCTGATAGTGCCAACATTGATATGATAGATGAGTACCTTGCTACAGGAGCAAAGTTCTCATCGTAGTCGATCCCCTCGACCTGTGAGAAGCCACGAACAGCAAACCTTGCCTTATGTTTCTCAAAATTGCCATCAACTACTTGCTTTACCTTGTAAAGCCATATGAAACTCACCATCGTCTTCTCTTGAGGTCTTGGGACAACATCACACACACTGTTCCAAATGATAGAGTCGTACTCCTCTACCATTGCATCAACCCAGACTAGTTGTTGCACTGCCTCCTCGAATGAAGAAGGTTCGGTCTCTACACACTCCCCAACCAAGGCCATGTAACCAGTGTATTGCTCGGGTGACCTCCTCTGTCTGCGCTGAGAAGATGGTTGTCCCACATTCTCTCACGCATCCATCATCAACCTGTCAGCTTTCCTTAAGCGTTTTTTCCCATCTCTGGAAGACTCAGTATGAGTGGATGTCTCCACTCTTAGATACTCTGCATGTGGCTGCTCTGCATCAATCTAAGGCTCCTCCTCCTTAGGAACTGAAAGTTCCTCCTTTGCATGCGACTTGAGCTCCCTCTCAAGTGATACTTGCATGGCTTTCTGCTCGTCGAACTTCAGATCTCTGCATACCACTATCCTTTGACTGGTAGGTAGGTACACTTGATAGTTGTGGGGTGTATCAGTGTACCCCACAAGTATCCCCAACTCAGCTGTTGGATCTAGCTTCCTCTTGGCATCTTTGGTCACATGGAAATAAACCGATGATCCAAAGATCCTGAAATGACTCACATCTGGTCGCTTCCCGGAAAAATCTTCCATAGGTGTCTTCATCCCCAGTATACGGTGCGGGCTTCTGTTCTGCAAGTATACTATTGTATTGTATGCCTCAGCTCACAAATGAAGTGGTCGGCTTTGGTCATGCAACATCGCTCGAGTTGCTCCCACAATCGATCTTTTCTTCCTTTCAGCCACCCCATTCTGCTGTGGGTTGTCAAATCCTGTTCAATTCGTTCTGCAGCGCATAAGTCCTTAAACTGTTGGGAGACATACTCTCCACCATTGTCGCTATGCAAGACTTTTATTTTCTTTCTAGATTCTTTCTCTGTCAAGGCTTTAAACTCACAAAACCTCAAGAAGGTTGGATCCTTCTTTTGCATAAAGTAGATCCAGCATCTACAAGAAAAATCATCAATAAAAATAACATAGTACATTTTTTTAGCAGTGGATGCTAGAGAATGGTCCAAAAACATCTGTGTGAACTCGCTCCAGGATTGCTCCAGCTCTACTGTCTCGATCCTGAAAGGAATATTGTGCATACTTACCCAAGGTACAACCTTTGCATGTATCCGTCTACTCCAGTTTTCCCTCAGGAAGTCTGGTAGAAATCTGCTGCATGATCTTCAAGGCCCCATGGTGCAAGTGGCCCAATATTCTATGCCATAGCTTGCCAACATCTTGGCTTTGAACCACCTCTGCTTTGGAACTCAGTGCAGCACAGTCATCTACCTCTAGCTTGTAGAGATTCTTAACTCAAATCCCAATCCTCTTGGTCTGTCCAGTACCAATATGCCTCAGGAATACCTTTCCTTTACTAAAGACTACATCATAACCTTTATCTTCTAGCATAGCGACAGACAAAAGATTCTTCTTCAGACTCGGTACATACTTTACACCAGTCAGGCTGAGAGGAGCTCCATGTTCTCTTTGAAACACAACCGTACCTTAACCTGAAACACTATACTTTCCATCATAGCCCATCTCGATCAGCATTTGGAGATCCTTCTCCTCCAAGGTACTAAAATGATTCTTGTCGTCGGACATTTGGAAAGAGGCTCCATTGTCTAGGTACCAAACACATCCCACCATGGATGAAACCATGCATGCGATGAGAGAGAAATCCAACTCGAACTGTGAGGCCAGTGCCTCACCGTCAAATCCCTTCGAGGATCCCTTCTTGGATTTCTTCTGTGGACAATTCATAGCATAATGGCCCACCTCATGACAATGAAAGCATCACACTTTCGATTTGTCAAACTTCTTCCCACCGTGGGAAGAATTGGATTTGGAATGGGACACCTTCCCTTTCCCTTTCCTTGCCTTACTCGCTAAGGCTAGATTTTCTTCATCATCTTGTTTTGATGAAAATCCATCTCTGGTGCTTCTTCTTATCTCCTCCTGCATCAGATCCGACCAAAGTCATTCCCAATCTGGAAGTTTCTCTCTTCCATTAACCGAGTCTTGGTAGCTATGCTAGCTCTTAGGAAGACCGAGGAGAGAAAGACTCACCATGTCATCATCGAATGTCATGATCCCTACACTTCCAAGCTCATCCCTGCAGGTGGTGAGCTTGTTCAGATATGTAGAGATCGTGTCGCGCTTTTCACACTTGACTTTCTGAAGCTTGTCTTTCAGCACCAGCTTCCTCTGATCATTGTTGTTCTAATATAGATCTTTCAATGTTTTCCACATCGAGAACAGTGTCTCCTTCCCATGGAAGCTTGAGACAATGTGGTCTCGAACTCCCTCTAGTAGGATTCTACTCGCTCTAGCCACACATTTCTTCCATTCCACCAATTCTGTAGCATTAGCCGCTGCTGGCCTGGGGACTTCTTGATCAATGAAGTCCTTTAGACCGTTGTCCTATAATACTGCTTCCATGCGATCCTTCTAGGCTATATAATTCGAGCTGCCATCAAGGGCATACTCGAGTTATAAACCGTTGAACGCCATTGGTGAAATTTGAGATGTGATAAGAATTTGAATTCTATAATCAGGAACTTCAAACTTCAAAATTCTCCCTTCTTTGTATACTATTCTTCACTTTGATCACCTTTGCTCTGATACCATGTAGAATTTCCCACAGTAGATCAACAAATTATGCAATATACTAGAGCAAAATACAAGATCTACTTCTACAACAAACTTGCGGAAGCTTAATCGAATTTGAGCAAGATCAAATAGAACACATATAACTGAGAATGAGAAATCAGTCACACATGACACAGAAGAATACTCCGAGGAAAGCCTCAGCTAAAAACCCCGACCTCTGTATTATCATACAAGTGCAAAAATGTTCAGATTACACAAAGAATCAACTCACAAGCTATCCCGCTCTCAGTACAATCCAAAATACAGCTCACAGACTGAATAGACACAAGATATGCCTTCCCTCAACCCTCCAAGCCTCCTATTTCCTTGCGCAATTTTCCTTGGGGTCCAATGCTGCCACTTGTGTGAATTGGCCTCATCACACACTCATCAAACCCAAAAGTAACTGCACAATCTCCAAGGAATGAATTCCTTCTGCATGCAAGAGATATCCTCCATGGAATATTCCTGCAACTGATAATACACTGTCCCATCATCTGATCTCAACTAAGTCTCTGTCTGAACTGATATGCATGAGTTATTTATGAGAGAATATTCAGTTATCTGAAGTGCAGTAGTTACATGCATGCATGCATTAACTAACTGAACTCACAATTAGTTCAACAAACTATTTGAACTAATCTAACTGGACTTAACTTAGTTAACTGAGCTAACTAATTACAACTCAAAGTACAACTCATCCTAATCTCTTCACATAGATTAGGATAACTTCCTCAATCAATGGAGAAATTGTTGCATGTCTTCACATAGATTTCATGTTTTATTTTCTACAACTAATTAACTGAAGATGAATTAATTAATTATTTTACAAACAGCTACTAAGATCAAATTCGAATTTTAATTCTCAATTTTAGTTTAGGGACTAACTAAAATTGGAATGTATCTCGAAATGCTATTTATAGTAGTGCTATTTTTAGCACTTCTATTTTTAGCATTTCTTGTTGTTGTTTTCAACATTTGTCTCATTTTATCTAGGAGTACCAAGACATTGAATTCTTTGAAAAAAGAATCAACTATTTCTTGACTCGTGATGGCCCGTTCTTCGTTACATGGGAAAACTCTAAAGCTTTGTTTTACTTTGTCCATTTCACTTTTAAAAAATTATTCTGAGATGATCCAACCCGCGTTGTTCTAAAGTGAAGGGAAACCAAATCCTTGTATGTAATTCTATTATGCCTTAAACTTCTTGATAATTTCCAGTGTCTTAGAAATTTTAGTTTCCTTGACTGATATAAGGGTCATAATGCGCTCGTCTCTACTAGGAGAATCAAAAGATTGAAGGTTAGGATTAATTAAAGAGTTAAAAAGATCCATGATCACATCGACCTACTTCAACCTTCTCAATCATAGGGGTCATCTTCTTAATACCAATGTTCATATTTAGGATAAATTTTTTCTCACAATAAAATAAAATATTAACATATGGCATTAACTGAGAAATGTTTTCGTTAATCATGACCCAAAATTTTTCCTTTTCCTCGGTGAGTGTTTCTTTCTTGAATGCGATTTCTTGTAGAAATTTATGAAAGTATTGAATTTACTTGTTCTTATCCACTGCAATGGTCTTCAAGGCTTCAATAATATCATTCTTTTGTTGAATCTAGTTTTCCGAGGCCTTTTCTAACGTTTCTTTCTCCAACTTCCTTTTAGTTAATTCCTTTTCTAGCTCAACCACCTTGACTTCAAATAACTTCAACTTATCAGGATTTACCTTTTTAGAAGAATTTTCCTTCACAACTTTATTAAGAGTCTTTTTTATATTTTTCCATATCTTCCAAGTATCCCTTCTCTTTCTCCTATGCTTCTTTGACTAATTTTACAATTTGGTATTTTAATCCCTTACATTAGTCCTCTTTCAATTTTAATGCCTTCTTCATTTCTTTCAAATTTTTGCCTCTCTCCTCATTTTTTTTTTCTTTTAATCTATTAATAAGAAACAAAATATGTTTACAATGAGGCACAGGCCTCAACAGTACTGAACATCATCTATCAAAAAATAACTTGACTGCCCCATTGATGGGGAAACCAGTCCACAAAGGCAAAAATACCCACATGTGGGCTATCAGTCTTAAAAACAAGAAATATCAAAACATGGTAATAAACCCAGAGAAGTTTCAACAGAATAACCATAATAGAAAAGATCCAGTCAGACGAGGAGATCTCAGTTGGAATAAGGGTGACACCTAGCTGCCACGTGTCGTCACTTGAGGTCGTTCGGGGCGGGCTCCTCTTCGATGTGGCACGCATACTGATACCAGTCATCCTCCTCCTCCGACATGTCGATTTGTGGCCCACGAGCAGTTTGAACGCCACCAGAGCTGCCGCCAGCTGCATGCGGTCCTGACGCGTCAACCATTCTGCCACCAGGTGGTCACGTGTCTCTAGAGTTTCCTTCCACATCATGCTAACCGCCACCCAGAGCCTTGCCATGCAGGTAACCATATCCTCGTCCATTGGTTGCTTGCCTGAACCACGATCACTCCTGAGCCTGTGAGCATCTTGTTGATGCGCTCCAGTACTTCCCGACGGGGCATCCTGTGGCTCATTTTCTTTAGAGAAAACGATGGTGATAGTGACTGTAATGACAGGTCTTTTCATGGTGCTGCAGAAGTGAAATTGGATCGAGTGGGGAGCCGGGTGAGGGGGTAGAGGAAAGTTGGAAGTGTGGACCGCAACGTCTCTTCGAAAAACACCTTGAAGCCTTGCGCATCCACAACCACTGCGCCTGTCGGAGAGGGAGTCATGAGGGTTGGGAATATCAAGCGAAGGGGAGGGGGAGGCAGGGTCAGGGCTTGGCGTCACAGGAGGGCAGACACTACCACCACGAATTCCCCCTCTTCGGCTTCGCATTCGGTGACGAATGTGTGCCATGGTAGAATGCCAAGCGAGCTATCAGTGGGGGAGTTGGCTGATGAATTGTGCAGAGGATGAGCAAGGGAAGGCTGGGCTGATGTCAAATTGCAGAGCCTGGTGTGGGAGTAGTGATGCCCATTGCTAAGGTCTACACAACTTACTAACCAGCAACGGCTCCCAATGACAGTGCGAGAATAGGGTTCAGCAGCCTGAGGCGGACAAATGCAATGGAGCAGCAGTATGGCAAGTGGAGTCCATATCTGTGTGCATAATGGGTAATTCTCGGCCAGAGTACCCATTAAATGAAGCTTGCAGGCCACCATGAATTCGGCTCAGGCTGGCATGGGAGGGAATGTGGACAACCATGTGGCTCATCCTCGCGCTGCCCATCAATATAATCATTATAAATGTCTGGATTGTCACTCGCATCCGGGTCTCTCTCCTCATTTTGTTAGAATACTTCTACCAACCTATTTACATTGTAATTTTGGTTCTTTTGGCTCAATTTTAAACTCTCGATTTCTTTATCGTTATCTTCCAAGAGTTTATTGGTTACTGAACAATCCTTTGGCATGCCTCATTATCTGTTTATCCTAAATTCAACCTCCTTTATCTAGATGACTTTGGTTTTAACTACAACCACGACACATTTAAGTTGTCCCTTGACTTTAACAATAATTGCTTGATATTATTTTATTGCCAGTTGTAGGATCCAACAACTTTTTAGCTACTACTCCACACATTTTCCTATGCCAATAAACTATATCCCCATCATTGATTTTAGCCAAATTGATGTTGACAAAAGTGACTCTAGAACCAGGAAGTTGAGCATTTGTATCTATTGATAGTTGTAGAAAATTTAGATTAAACATATTGTTATCCAAATAAGTTTTGGAAAAGAAACTTGGTCATGAGTATGAATTTTTTTCTTTCATTATTATGTCATCTGTGGTTGTGATATCCCCAGGGACTAGCATTAGTTCTTTGTTTATGTCCTTTACAATCATCTTAGTAATGGAGCTATTGCCACCTGATACAGCTTGTTTTCCTGAATCTTTCGGTTTGGCCTACTCCAAAGTATCTTCCTATTGCTTTAGTGGATTGTCATTGGCTTTCTGAAACATAATCACCTCTTTATCACCACTAGTAACATCCTCTATTGTTTTCTTTGATACTTGTAACTTATAAGAACTTATTTCACTTACCTTCCTATTTAGAGGATTACTTTGTGGTTGATCATCCGTGGTACTTGTTTCTGCCTCAACTATTTGTCCCTCTCCATGAATGCTCAGAAGTGAAAGTTTTTCAGTAGGGCCCCTTTTGACAAAATCTGACTTAGCCATAGCCACTTTAGTTACCTGCATTTTAGCTAGTCTCATATCATTCTAAGGAGAACAACCAAC
This sequence comes from Pinus taeda, assembly GCA_000404065.3. Classification (NCBI taxonomy): domain Eukaryota; kingdom Viridiplantae; phylum Streptophyta; class Pinopsida; order Pinales; family Pinaceae; genus Pinus; species Pinus taeda. The sequence goes on along the minus strand of APFE031312962.1, from coordinate 68,501 downwards.
GTTAGCTAAATTTTCAAGTTTAGGCTTCGAATCATGAGCATATGCTGGTAGGCCAACTGATTTCCTTGCATTTTATATAATTTGTAAAGGGTCAAAATGACAACATATATCTTTATCGAGACGTAAGGCCAATAATTCCTTTTCCATGATTTCTAGGGTAGATTTGTGTTTGATAAGTAATTGACCTACAACTCAAGGTGTTAGAATAATTTATTTCTTATTTTTTTGAAGTAAATTGAAATTCATCCAGATGCAATCCTTGTCTAGCAAGTTCCAAGGTAAACAATTGGGGGGAATAAACTTAGGAAAATGATAGGGATCTCCTTCAAAGCCGTAAGCTTGGATGATCGAATAATGAGGAAAAAGAAACCATTGTCCAATACTATTTTCTTTTCTAAGGTATAAAATTCTTCTGTCTTCTTTTGAAATTCTATTAGGAGACTTTTACAACATCTTGACCTGTAAATAAAAGGAAAACTGATCTATAAATTTATAATTGCTTCCAGGGACTCTTCATGGATACAGTAATATCGACTAGCATTCTATCTCCCTGTCTTTACCTATCCCATCCTTATCGGTCTCTATTATTTGGTGTTAATGACATATTCAGGATTTGAACAGAACTAAATGCACCAAATACACGCATTATCTAACAATTTGATAGCTCTATGATGTGGTTAAATCCGCATAGATGTTTGTGGCCAAGTACCTTGGGAAATTTATCATAATTTTATTAGGGTCTTTAAACATTTCTCTCATAAAGACAAGCATGGGATCATTGATCTTAGAATCATCAGAATACTCTTTAATAATTGCCAGGAGGGACGCGAATGTCTGATATAAGGGTTTAAGAGAACTAGTCAAGACAAGCAAGATAACGTGAGAGACATCACTATAATTATTAATTAATCCCTGTAAAATATTCAATTTCTCTTCATCAAGCCATATAAGAAACAACTCATTCAACTTTTTATCAGAAAAGGACTTGTCGAACATGGGTGAATTTAACATGCTGGCTAGCAATTCTTGTGAGACTTTAAGAAAAACTTGGTTGTTAGGGGGATATAAGATGTTTTTTGTGTCAAGGTTCAAATTACTGACCAACAACATAATTGAATTAGGGTCAAAGTGCACAACTTGTAAGGTTTCCCACAACAACCTGATTTTTACTAGACGTTCATCCATATCATGGCTAATACTAGTACCTAAAGCCTCCCTAAGTGTATAAATGTTAGTATCTAATACTAGTACCTAAAACCTCCCTAAGTGTATAAATGTTAGTATCAGGGAATTGGGTATCTTGAACATGAGCCAAGGGATAAAGAAGGGTGTTTATCTGCATAATTTTGGGCCATTTATTCCTAATAGATGAAAGGGAGGAATTAGTAAAAATCTCGGCATACAGGAGCTAGGTCGTGGGTACTTACCAGGTTCCCAATGTTTGTCCAACTCTGCAACGTGAGGTTCAATGTCTAGTGAATGGGTAGAAACAAAGTTTAATCTAGGAAAAATAGTGAAAACTATGGCATTCTCCATGTTTAACATCCTAATTAAACCACACGTGCAATGTATTTACGGGCAAGTACGACACCCCTTCGTTATTAACTGGTTTTAAATGTCACGACACTAACATTTAATTTTACGAAAAATTGAGAAAATAAGTGACAATTAAATCCCATGGTGATTGCGGCCCAAAGTGATTGCCAACTGTTGATCTATTGTATTGTTGATCATTTGATTGTTTCAGGTGGACGAAGGGACGTTAACGTCCACGCACATTGAACCCCGAATAAATCTCAACTAGTAGATTGGAGGTTCAATGACCGTGCAATGATTTCGGGTGGAAACAAGGGCATCAACCTCCGTGTACAAAATTTAGAGAAAGCTACAAATGTTCGAGGAGGTATTCATGAGGAGTCATGCAATTCACCAAAATAAGTTATAGAAATTTTAGACTGAACAGAGTCATTAATCATGAAGAAACACTTATACTTTAATTTTTTTGTATTAAGTGTTTCACGACTAGTTAATGCTTTCAAAATATGATATTTTGGACTATTATGGCAAATATATATATATAAATATATATATTATATATTATATATATATAAAGACTTTTGGCTGAGTTTATGATGTATTTTGTCATTGGTGCGCTTCCAATGAGCTCTAATTGAAAATTTATGTCAATTTATAGCCAAAGATGTATAATGATAGCACCATCTAAAAAATGTATGACTTTAAGATTCTTTAAAGAAATAATTGGTATTAATTTGCAATTGAACCCTCTAGGGTTTTCAAACCCCATTATGGTACCGTATACACAAGTTTTCATGTCAAACGTTGTTCCACTGCCAACGAGTATCTATATCCCTGATGGAGTCATCCACTACCCTAAGACAAAGAACTTTTAGATTTCTCGTTTGCTCTTTGCATCATAGGACTTCCTTTATTTACTTCTTGCAAATATGCACATGTATGTATGTTGATATGTATAAAAATTTAAAACATGATTGGAGGATTACGCACTGGACTTGGTCCAATACCATTGACCTCGCTCTAATGCCAGTGAGTGTCTATAGCCCCGAAAGAGTCGTTATCATACCCCATTGGAAGTTACCTCGGCATAAAGGAGTGAGAGGATCACACACTGGACTTGGTCCAATACCACTGACCTTGCTTCATTGCCAGTGAGTATCTATAGCTTCTATGGAGATATCAGGATACCCCACCTAAGAAAACATAAATTCTTGTCTCAGGAATAGTGTAGTTGGAAAGGAAAGGTCTCATGCGATTTAAAATTCAAATAGTCGTCCTATAGATTGCCAGTTTAAGTATATGAGGAAATAAAGTCATTTTTGACATAGACCTAGTGCTTTTATAGAATATCTCATTATAAATGATTGAAAATGCAATGGTAAAATTTAGCTTATGCTTATTGATCATGAACTTGAAACAAGGGTTAGCCAAATATGTTGTTTAAAGAATAGTATTTTACATTTTATTTGAATTTATCATATCTATCTCTCTTTTATTTTTTACTTTTGCCTGAACTATCATCCTGGGACAAATATATTTTAAAACAAGTGTGCTAGTAAATTGGATTTTGAAAACTATAGTTTATTCATACAAAATTATATTAATATTATTATTATCTTTTAATAACTCAGAAGGTTATGTAATGTTTAAGAAATTGGTAGTTTATAGGTGGGCCAATCAATTCATCTTCAAAATTTTCAAGTGAAAAATAATTCTCTCCAATTTTATTGACTACGAAAGGTCCTAACCAAAAGTTATCAAACTTTCCATGTTTCCTGAGATCTTCATTTCATTTATACCATTTTAATAGCCAATCTCTAAGGAGGAAGGTTTGTTATTTGGCTCACTTGTCGAATAATTTTGTAACCTTTTCTTGATGTCTAGTACGCTTACCATATTTTTGTTCGCTTTCCTACTGGATATGGATTGCCTGCTTTATTCTTCATTGCATTTCATTCAACTCTTCATTTATTTTTTATAACAATTTCATAACCTCGATGCTTATATGCAACGGGATGATGGCATCAATGACATATACCAACAGGAAATGTGATGTTCTTATTGACCTTTTCGTACTAATTCGGCCTGCCCATAAGGCATATTTGAGAGTGACATGCCAATTTCTTTTTTTTCCAAATATAATTTTTTATTGATAGTTTTCAAGACATTCTTATTTATGGATTCATCAAGTCTATTCCCATATGGATAATAAGCTATAAAATGTCCTAAGTTGATATTATAATTATCACACAAATTTTTGAACACTGCAGAACAAAACGAATTGGCATTATTAGCTATAACTTTCCAATGGAAGCCGAAACGGGAAATAATGTTTTCTTCTAAAAAGCTCATAACGACCTTATCATTGATTTTCTAGAGGGGAGCAGCGTAACAACCTCGTGAAAATTCCATGTAAAAATATATAAGACTACGGTTGATGGGACACGTATTCCAAGCTGAATATTGGGCAAGACATCCTAGTGTGGGTGTTCATTTGGTTGTTTATGGGTAACGTAATTGGCAAATGCAATGGATGAGCCTTTGGAAAGGAAAAATTGCATTTTTTGGCACAATTATTTATGAAAATAATGGAAATTAGGAGAAAAAGGTGAAAGGTCACATGTTGCATGTGAGGAGGAAAATGAAGAAAATAGAGGCCTCATTCATAAAAAGGCTTATGAGGATCAATTGATAACCTTTTGTCAATTTATTTTTGGAGCCCTCTCATTACTCTCTCTCTCTATCTCACTCTTGAACACTTAGAGTTTCTTGGAGCATTTTGGCATTGGAGCAAGAAAGGCAAAGAAAGGAAGAGGAAGCAAAGATCAAGCAGGGAAAGGCAAGATCTAAAACAGAGTTCATTGCAGGTATCGACTTGCATGTATATTTTCCTTGCTAGATTTGGCATGCATGGTATTGCATGTGGTTCTTTTCTATCATGGCATGTGTTTTTCCAAGTGTGACAGTGTTCTTCAACCTAGCCTTTCCATTTCTTGATAGATTTGATGATATGCATTTCTCATATTCGATTAATGTGGGATGACCGGATGGATTCGAAGCTGAGTGGGGTGGATCTATGACTTGAAAAACACATGGCCTAGAAGTCCCTGAACCGAAATGTGGATCACTGTAAAGGCACTGGCCTAGTAACCACTAAACTGGATTGCGGGTTGCATTAAAGTTAGATTGTGTGCCTCGGTGGGCCTAGGAGTCGTTGCCGGTGAATAGCGGGATATATGGTAAATCCAAGAGGTTGATTTCTCTCCATTGGGCCTAGTATTATAGGGATGGGATGTACAGTGAATCCTGTAGAGTGTGTCTTCGTGTAGGGCCTAGTGATCCCCAGATCAGACTGTGGATTACAGTGAAGCCTAAGAGACTAGAAGGCACTCAAATTCCTCATGGTGTAGGCAGAGAACTACGGTGGCATCCATGCTTGTTGGTGTTTTTTTGGTGTGTTCTATGAGTCCCACATTCATGATTGGAATATGGCACAAGGGTGATTGGCTGAAGAGAGACTTGGCTCAGCCAATCTATGGTCTGGTGGAATGTGGTAGTCCCATCTCTGATTGGTTCATTGCATTGATTAATGAGAAATTCATTCCATTGATTTTCATGTGTAAATGTACTGGTGTATATATGGGTTCTGATGGCTGATATGCTTATTGTAATTCTATTCTTATTATGTTGGTTACATGTTTGTTTTAAGGCAACAACTATGTTTGTCTCTCAGCATGTTTTTACTTGTATTTGAATGGATATTGTATCTATGACATAATAAGTGATAAGACAACAAATGATATGAGGAAAAAAATGGTTCATGGCGATTCTCAGATAAGTAAGAGATCCCTACACTTAACTCTCTTATTCACACCTGTAGGTTACATGTCAATGATATGTTTGATGAAATTCCTGTCATGGCTAGTAGGGGTTTGGTTAAAGCCTTCATCAACTATTTAATTTTACAACATTGTTTCCCTATAGTTTACTTAATTATGAGCTTTCATTCCATTCTGGGTAGTGGCCTGGGCTCTGGACTTGAAAAAGTGGCTCAAATCCCGGAGTCACTGGCATAGAACTGACAAGTTTTGACCATAGTCATGGGCAGGCAGGCCTATGAGAGCGAATTTAGGATGTTGGTCACTCCCTTGCGGATACCGTGAGAGCAAATAAGCCTTAAATTGTCCAGAACAATAGCAGGACCCAAGGACAGGATGTCTGAGTGGTTGACTTGTATCTTGTGGGGTCTGCTGATGGTATTGGATGATTGTATGTGATGTTTCGTCGTTTCCACTTCCTTAAGGTCACCTAAGAGGTCGAATTTGATCATTGTAGCCTCTCGTCTTATGTTTACCCAGTTGGAATGGTAACTTGGGTGGATGTCGGAGGATGGTGTTAGAGAGTGGTTTCAGAGCATGGTTCAACTCTTGGACTGAATGGGTTGAATGTGTGTTGGTCATGCATGCATGTTAGTTGCATGTGTGTCTCTTACACTTATATACTTGTTGCATTTGCTTGATGATGGATTAGGGTTTCAGTGTGGTTATCATGGAGAATTTGATGTTGATTTCATGAAGAGTAATTGACACGGGTATGTGACTGACTGTAAATGGTTATTTGTCACTTAAATGTTAAAATTATGTCGCCTACTTACATCCTTGTATGTTAGTTAAATTTTGAATATTTTGATTACATGAATTAGTCTTGTAGGTTGATTACAATAACTCATCAATCATGTTCAACTACATGCGGTTATGCGTATTTGTAGTTGGTTAGGCATTACTTATGCATATTGTTGATTGCATGTAGCAATGTGTACAATGGAGTAAGTGTTGTTTTCATGCATGAGGTCATAGCATGCAATATTGATATGGCCTTGCATCAATCACTGGATCCTAGTTAGAGTGATGTTTATGTCTTTATACATTTATTGTGTATGTCTATACGTTGTTATGATTATGTTATACATGTATCACGCTGATTTGGTGATCTTGCAGACAAGGTATTCTCCCCAAGTTATACTAAGGTACGTCAATTTATTGTGATTTGGTTTATCTGACATATTATGCATTGTAGGAAGAAAGAGACCAAATGGCTAGCAAGGTGGTAGACTACATAAAATCTCCCTATGCATCAAATGAGCAACATGGTGTGGGGCATACTTATGATTTGACCAATACACTAAGGAGCTTGAAGGAAGGGATAAGGAGTTGTAACGCAAATAATGATCGTATCATATAGGCACAAGAGAAGAAAGCATAGGTCAATGCTATACTTCTTTAGAGTTTGTTGGACTTGCAGTGACAAGGGTCGCTTCGTATCAAGCATGCACATGAGGATGGGACTAATGGAGCATATGGTAGTAGATCTCCTAGTAGACATAGGTCAGATAGATTTGACACGGTGAAAGATGGAAGGTTGTTGGAAACTCCGGAAAGGATGGGTGATGAGTACATGTATTATTCTAGTTATGGTTTTGATAGACATCATGATCACCATCACTATCACCTTATAAGAGGAATGATAGGGGGTACTTTCTGGATGAATTCAAGAAAGAAAAACCACCTACCTTTGATGGAGATGTGAAGAAGTCGGAAGATGCAGAGGCTTGGATACTTGGTATGAACAAATTCTTTGAGTTTCATGACTACATAGATAACATGAAGGATCAATTAGCTATCTTCATCTTGAAAGGTAAAACATACATCTGGTGGGAAGATGTTAAGCGGGTTAGAGACATCAGGACAGATGACTTGAGTTGGTGGGAATTCAAGAGGCTTTTTAGGAAGAAGTACTTGTCAAAAAGTTACTACGACAGCAAGGCTAAAGGGTTCTATGAGTTAAAGATGGGGTCAATGATAGATGAAGAGTATATGACCAAGTTTCTTGAGTTATTAAGGTATGTATCATATCTTATTGATGAGAATGCTAAAGTTGATAGATTTGTCAGTGGTTTTCCATTAGCATTTAGAGATTGGATTGAGTATGACAAGCCTCGGTCACTTGAGGAAGTAATTGGGAAACTGAAGCATTACTATGAGTAATCAAAGCATAAGAATGAATCTCAACATGGATGGAAAGGAAAAGGAAAAGGTAGAGGTAAATGGAAGCCTAAGAGGACAAGGCCTCAACATGCAGATGGGAAAGAAAATTTGGCACCGCAAAAGAGATTTAATGCATCTAGACGGGGGCATGGGCCACAACAGCAGCATCAACGACATAGAGGTGAGGGCACTGGTTGGTTGGAGTGTTGGACATGTGGTGAGGAACACCTTAGGACAGATTGCCCACAACATCAAGGTGGAAGGCTTAAGATATACAGTGCAGAGGAGGCGTAAACTATTGGGGATGTTGGTTAGAGTATTCCATGTATCTATGCAGTAGTGGAGAGCGGGCAAGAAGAACACCAGGCATTTATCATTGAGATGGACGATACGCTTTGTGATCAAGTTATTTCTATTTTGATTGACCCTGGATATAATTATAGTTATGTTAGTCATAACTTGGTGGATAAGTGTGGGTTGAATAAGGAGTTGCATGCAGAGTCTTGGTTAGTGCAGTTGGCTACAGGTACGAAGAAGTGAGTACATCATTAGGCAAGAGCTTGCGCATTTAATTTAAATGGTATAAATACAAAAACACATTTTAATGTGTTACCATTGGGATCATACAATATGTCATTGAGAATGGATTGATTTTATCTACATAGAACCAAGGATGGTGACAACTATGCAAGAAAAGTGTAGCCGCAGGAAAAGGGTGAAAGCTATTTGCAGTACACATTTCTAGTGATAAGGATAAGGAGATTGAGGATGCATATGTGTTGAACATGTACCCAATGTTATAGCAGTTCAGGGATGTATTTCTTTAGGACATTATAGAGTTTCAACCTCACAAGGAGGTAGACTTTTCAATGGAGTTAGTGCCAAGGGAATCTCCAACATCAAAAGCACCTTACAAGATGAGCACACGTGAGTTGGTTGAGTTGAAACTGCAGCTGAAGGAAATGTTGGACAAGGGATACATTAGGCCAAATGTATCACATTCGGGTGGAAAGGTCTTGTTTGTGAGGAAGAAAGATGGTACCCTCAGATTATGCTTTGATTACAAGCAGTTGACTAAAGTGACTATCAAGAACAGGTACCCTTTATCGAGGATTGATGACTTGTTCGATCAACTGAAGGGAGCATCATTGTTATCAAAGATTGACTTGAGATCCATATACCATCCGATATGCATAAAAGAGGACATTTACAATACTACATTCAGGACCAGTATGGGAATTATGAGTTTGTTGTGGTTACATTTGACTTAACCAATACTACGACTACATTCATGTGTTTGATGAATAATGTGTTGCGTCCATATTTGGATAAATTTGTTATTTTGTTCATTGATGATATACTGGTATATTCTAAAAATGAGGAAGGGCATGTTGAGCACTTAGCAGCAGTGTTAAGAGAGCATCAGTTGTATGCTAAGCTCAATAAATGTAGTTTCTTTCAGATTGAGGTGCACTATTTGGGACATGTTGTCTCCAAGGAAGATATTGCAGTAGATCCAGAGAAGATAAGGGCCATCACGGAGTGGGTAGCTCCTAAGAGTGTTGATGAGGTGAGATATTTCATGGGTCTGGCAGGCTATTATAGGAGGTTCATCAAGAACTTCTCACTGATTGCTTATCCCATTACATCATTGTAGAGGAAAGGTAAGAAATTCGAATGGAATGAAGAGTGTGAAGCTAGCTTTGAGCAGCTCAAGTAGTTAGTCACACATGCACTAGTGCTACAGATTGCAGATCCGAACAAAGAGTTCATAACATATATAGATGCTTTCAAGAGAGGACTTGGTGGCGTCCTTACGCAGGATGGACAAGTGGTATGTTACGAGTCCCGGAAACTGAATGAGCTTGAGAAAAACTACCTGATGCATGATCTTGAGCTAGCAATGATTATACATACACTGAATATGTGGAGGCATTATCTTCTTGGAAGGTGGTTTGTGCTTATGAGTGATCATATGAGGTTGAGATTTTTCTTTGACCAATCAAATCTAAATTCCAGGCAGGCTAGATGGTTGGCCACGATCAGTGAGTTTGACTTCGAGATCAGGTACATCAAGGGTAAAGAGAATAGGGTGGTAAATGCTCTCAGTAGACAAGTACAAGTACATCACTTGGAAGCTACAAGCTCCTATGGGATGGACTTACAGGATAGGATCTTGCAGGCAGGACAACATGATGTCAGGTATATGGAGATTGTGCACAGGTTGCAGTAGGGTGATAGTACACGCACATGTATAGGTACAAGTCATGGTACATGTATAGGTACATGTAGTGGTACAACTATAGGTGGCAGTACAAGTACATGCACAGGTATAGGTACAGGTGCAGGTGCAAGTGCACAGGGCATGGACTATCGTCTTACAGCAGAGGGATTGGTCAGGTTTCGAGACAAGATATATGTACCGGATAGTAGCGAACTCAAGAAGGTGATCTTGAGGGAGTTTCATGCAAAACCTTATTCAGGTCACCCAGGATATCAAAAGACACTCACAGTGGTGAAGAAATATTACTATTGGATGAAACTGAAGAGGGATGTAGCAGAGTTTGTGGCTAGATGCTTTGATCGTCAACAAGTGAAAGAAGAGTGTATACATCCAGGTGGATTGCTACAACCAATTGTGATTACAGAATGGAAATGGGAGGTGATTTCCATGGATTTCATCACAGGGTTTCCAAAGAGAGTGAAGCAACATGATTCCGTCATGGTCTTTGTGGACAAGTTAACAAAGGTTGCAACTTTGTTTCGGTAAAGTCTACAATCTCAGCTAGTGATCTGGCACAGATATTCATATGAGATGTGGTTAGACTACATGGTGTTACAAAGAAGATTGTGTCAGATAGGGATGCGAAGTTCACTTCCAAGTTTTGGAAGGAGTTATTTGCATGTTTGGGCACCGATTTGGCCTTCAACACAACTTATAGTCTGCAGATAGATGGACAGACAGAGAGGGTCAACGAGATATTGTAGGAAATGTTGAGGATGTATGTGATGCATTAACAACGCAAATGGGAAGAGTATCTCCCTTTGGTGGAGTTTGCATACAACAATGGTTATTAGGAGTCACTGAGGATGAGTCCTTTTGAGGCATTATATGGGCAGAGTTGTAACACTCCCAATAGTTAGAGTGATCCAGTTAGCAAGGTATTGATTGGACCATATATGTTGGCACACATGGAATAGGAGATGCAGGTGATCAAGAAGAATGTCAAGGCAACACAGAATAAGAAAAAGAGTTATGCAGACAGGAACATATTGTTCAAGGATTTCCAGGTTGGGGAACATGTGTACTTGCGCATAAAACTAAAGAAGAGATCCTTGCGGATTGGATCATATGCCATGCTGATGCCATGGTTTTTTGGACCCTTCAGTATCATTGAGAGGATTGGGCCAGTAGCCTATCGACTTGCACTTCCTACGATATTGAAAGTCCATTATGTTTTCCATGTATCTTTGCTTAAGAAGTATGTTAAGGACGTTGATCATGTGATTGACTGGTCTATTTCACAGATGGAACCAAAAGGAGAATTCCAGCCAGAGTCTCAATGTATATTGCATAAAAAGGTGCTCATGCTTCAGAACTGAGCAATAGAGAAAGTTAAAGTGCAATGGAAGAACTTTGGGTTTGATGAAGCTACATGGGAGACGGCGGATTAGATGTGGGCCATATATCCTTCGTTATTTGCTGGCTGAGGCAAACCAGCCTTGATATGGTGGTTTGGTGATTGCTTATGGTGGCTTGGTAGTTGCTTATGGTGGTTTGGTAGTTTCTTTATGGTGGTTTAGTATTTGCTTATGATGGCTTCGTATATGCTTCATGGTAGTTCAATATTTGCTTTATGTTGGTTTAGTAAATGCTTTATGGTGATTGATATATGCTTTATGATGGTTGATATATGCTATATGATTTTTTGATATATATGCTTATATATGATGTTAGTATATATTTGATATATGTTTTAATATATGATTTGACATATGTTTTGGTATATATATTTTGATGATGTTGTTATATGTACACCCATGTATGGATGTAAATACCATAACATGATGTGTTATAAAGCTTCTGTTGTAGCTCTGATACCACTTGTCATAGATCTGACCCAAAAATATTATAGATTTGATATGAAAATATAAGACAATGCAAATAAACCCAAAAATAATATGAAATGACTCTTTATTGATCAAACCCTTAAGGTAGGGCAACACCATACATTCACTCCTTAAGGAAGGAGAACAGTCCACAAGCCATATGCCTGTTCATACAATATTCCTTGACATCTCTCAATGTGGAGTCTCTAGCCTCTATATAGGCCTCATACATGCAATACCATGGATCATTACCATGGTTCCCTCATACCATTCACTAATACCATGGGCCCATTACATTATTACTAACTACTTGTGGTCCCTTACATGATATGGGTTAACCACCTTATTTATTACTATGGCCCATCCCATTATTACATTATTACCTTGGGTACCTCCCCTGGTACCCTATATTATCCCCCCTAGGTATATAAAATTTCACCCCCCTTAGCATGTTTCATCCCTGAAACATGGGAAGAACACAAATAATAAGATCTACTCAAAAGAGTGGTCCACTGGTACCATGCTCGTGCATCTAGCCATCCAAGAGAAAGGTGAACCCTCAATCTCGCTGGTGCATTGCTCACTTGAGATGGAATTTGACCGTGGTAGCTCTTCTGTGTTGATGTGTAGTAGGTGGACCTTCGCTCCTCTCTATATGTCCTGCGGGGGTTGTTGTCCTTGTGGCTAATTTGTTGCCATCTTGTTGGTTGTTTTCTTGTTGGGTGGTGTGGGTGGTGATATGCTGACGGTGTATCTTTCTTTAATTCACCACCTAATGGAGCTTGACTGTTATGTTGTGGTGCCTGCTATGGTGTCTTATCTTCCAATATTAATTCAACCATTGAGCCCTCCTCAGATGTATCAACACCTGTAACCTTTTCTTCTTCAGCCTCTGTTTGTGTTTGATTGTCTATCATCACTGGCTCATCATCTAATATGTCAGACCCTGGAACATCTTCTCCTTTCAGCCCCTTGATTCTACCTGTTTATTAATGGAAATATCCTGTAATGTAATTTTCTTCTTTTTAACCAGAGCTTCAGGATCTTCTGCACATTAATATAGTACCCGCAGATTCCATCAAGGATATCCCAAAACAACATCCATATTATCCATCTTTGAAGTATAAAAATCACCATGCAACACATACTTATCCATAGAAAGCTTCAAATCCTTGTACACTTGAACATCTTCATCATCCACTTGTGTGTTTTCAATGTGTTTTGCTGGAATTTGCAGTTTTTTTGCCAAGTTGACATTTATGAGATTTTGTTTGCAACTCGGATTTATAGATACAATGATTTTCTCCTTCTGAATCAATCCATGAACCTGCAGTAAGGAGACACCCGTAGCAATTAACCCCTTATGTGTCTCATTCTCCTTTTTTCTAGCCCGAGACCATTTGTCCAAAAAGACTTTTTCAAATTCTGCATCTGAAAGTTTGGCCAACTGCTTGTGGTCAAGTGATAACCACCATTTTTGAGCCTCATCTCTTATATTAAGCACCATTGGAATCTTCCAATATGTCCGATGTGTGGACTTGTATCTTTGTATGAATTCTTCAATAGTAGGACCATTATCATTCCTTGTAAAAAATTCCTTGCTAGAAGCCATGAAGGTTTGGAAAAAATTCACTTACTTGGCTAAAATTTGAAATTGTCACAGTTTAGTCAATATTGCTCGGAATCCCTATTATGACCTGTTTTTAGAAATGGAACAATCATTCTGCATCTACCCATGTGATAGAAATCTTGATCCAGGCACTGGAATCTCAGATCTGCGCTGCAACTCTCCCGCCGTCACCAAAATTTCTGCAAAAATAGCTGATTTTAAATCAGCGATATCTCCCTCGTCCGTGCTCCGATTCAACTGATTTTTTTTTTGAAATTGGGTATTTTTTTCACAAATAATCCAGATCTACAATTATATTTTGCAGATATTGCACTAGGACGCCCAGATCTACGCCGCAAACTTGCTGCCTTGAAAAATTATCTGCAACCCCACTGATTTTTAAATCAGCAATATCTCATTCATCCAGACTCCGATTTGACCGATTTTTTTTTTTGAAATTAGGTATTTTTTCACATAGAATCCAGATTGGCAATTATATTTCACAGATATTGCACCAAAACATACAGATCTGATTTGCAAACTCGCCACCCCCGAAATCCTGCAAAAATTAAAAAAATTCTCCACTTTTTTGCCCAAGAAAGTGCTCTGATACCACTTGTTGTAGATCTAATCCCAAAATATAGCTCTAATACCACTTGTTATAGCTCTGATACCACTTGTTGTAACTCTTATACCACTTGTTATAGATCTAACCCGGAAATATTATAGATCTGATATGAAAATATAAGACAATAGAAATAAACCCAAGAAATAAGATAGAAATGCTTCTTTATTATCAAACCCTTAAGGTAGGGCAACACCATACATTCACTCCTTAAGGAAGGAGAACACTCCAGAAGCCATATGCCTGTTCATACAATATTTCTTGACATGGAGTCTCTAGCCTCTATATAGGCCTCATACATACAATAACATGGATCATTACTATGGTTCCCTCATACCATCGACTAATACCATGGGCCCATTACATTATTACTAATTACTTGTGGTCCCTTACATGATATGAGTTAACCACCTTATTTATTACTATGGCCCATCCCATTATTACATTATTACCTTGGGTACCTCCCCTGGTACCCCATATTATCCCCCCTAGGTATATAATATTCCACCCCCCTTAGCATGTTTCATCCCTGAAACATGGGAAGAACACGAATAATAAGATCTACTCAAAAGAGTAGTCCACTGGTACCATGCTCGTGCATCTAGCCATCCAAGAGAAAGGTGAACCCTCGATATCACTGGTGCCTCGCTCGCTTGAGATGGAAGTTGACCGTGGTAGCTCTTCTGTGTTGATGTGTAGTAGGTGGACCTTTGCTCCTCTCTATATGTCTTGCGGGGCTTGTTGTCCTTGTGGCTAATTTGTTGCCATCTTGTTGGTTGTTTTCTTGCTGGGTGGTGTGGGTGGTGATATGCTGACGGTGTATCTTTCTTTAATTCACCACCTAATGGAGCCTGATTGCTATGTTGTGGTAACTACGGTGGTGTCTTATCTTCCAATATCAATTCAACCACTGAGCCCTCCTCAGATGTATCAACACCTGTAACCTTTTCTGCTTCAGCCTCTGTTTGTGTTTGATTGTCTATCATCACTGGCTCATCATCTAATATGTTAGACCCTAGAACATATTCTCCTTCAGCCTCCTTGGACTCTACCTATTTATTAATGGAAATATCCTGTAATGTAATTTTCTTCTTTTTAAACCAGAGCTTTAGGAATTTCTTCTGCACATTAATATTGATAGTACCCGCAGATTCCATCCAAGGATATTCCAAAACAACATCCATATTATCCATCTTTGAAGTATAAAAATCACCATGCAACACATACTTATCCATAGAAAGCTTCAAATCCTTGTACACTTGAACATCTTCATCATCCACTTGTGTGTTTTCAATGTGTTTTGCTGGAATTTGCAATTTTTTTTCCAAGTTGACATTTATGAGATTTTGCTTGCAACTCGGATTTATAGACAAAATGATTTTCTCCTAATCTATACTAACTATGCATATGATTGGTATGCATGAGTGACAATTGTTTATGAGTTTATGATGTGAACATGTTAGCTAGTTATTGTTATGGACATCATGGCTTTATTTATGTTGATTTGACATGTTGTGAAGTTATATCATGCTAAACTAGATTGATTGTACAGACAAGATAACCTCCCCTGAGATACATTAAGGAATGAGTTTGATTATGTCATCTATTTGATGGTTGGGTGTTTGAATATGTCATCTAGTTGATTTATTTAAAATTGTATGTTTGGAAGTTGTTTTAATGCTTGATTATTTGCATGATATGAGTATGTGTCTATGGGATTGCATGGATAAATGATACTGGTTTAAGATGGTTGTACTAATACATATGTGTTGAGGCAACTGATATCTACTTGAGTGTAAGCAGGTGCTAGTCAGAGCATTATGGCTAACAAGTGTGAGTTGATTATGATATGTTTGTTAGCATTGACAAAGTTTTATTTCAAATTAATAAATAGGATGCCTTGATGCTTGGAACATGTGACTAAAATGTGTAAACAATTGCAGGAAACATGTTTAGCATTAGTGTGAGAAGGTAACAATTGATTTGCTTATATGTACTTAACAGCTGGGTGATGTGATAGCATATAGAAAGACTCAATTGTAGCAAGGTAAATGGTAAAATAAAGGAATTGGGTAAGAATTCCTTTGGCTATGTTTGGAATCCCAATTTCAAACGAATGAGTGCTTTACATACATGAAGTATTATCAAAATTGATTTGTTTGAGAATATGTGGATATGTGCTATATTCATGGACATGTATTGAAAGTAATAATTATTGGTGTCTAGTTATAGCTATATATGTCAAGGGAATTGGCATCCCTAGAGTGATGGTTTGGATGTGTTAAACTACAAGGCAACGTGCTTGGCACAACAAGGTAAGATAATTGTTATATTGTTATGTTTACTTATGCACTGACAGTTGTGTGCCTATGGCAGTATGATGTAGGGGATTACACGACACAACATATTGCCATGAAATATTGAATAAGGATCACGTTGAATTTCCCTTAGAGGCATTGTGAACCCATGGGGATTGAGTCATGGTGTTTGTTGCTAGTTTTGTGCTTTTGGCCTTTTGTGATTCGTTTGTGCTTGATTTGCAGTTTTGATTGCGTAGGGTGCATGGCCATTCAAATTTGTTTGTGGTGTCATATTATTATTGGTTTTCATGGTTTTCTTATTTTTTTTCTCTTGGTCTTTCCTTTTATGTTTTGAGCATCTTGGGAATTGATCAGCAAGAAGGAAGTTAATGGAGCCTAGGAAGAGTTGTGTGATACCCGATACGTAATGTAAGACCCTAATGAAGCTCAGTGCATGAGTAAGGCTAATTGAAGGTAAGAATATGACAATCGGTTGGACTGGTTGGGTCCATTGGGGTAAATGGATGGTGGAAGTACAAACATGAGAAAGGTAATTAAAAAGGTAAAGTAAATGGATTTTAGGTGTCAAATGCCTTGGTTATGTTGGGAACCATTGTTCTCAATGTTGTGCATGTTGTGAATGGATAAATGGAGTTCTCTTAATCTTGACCTTATGCTATTTGGTAATTATATTGTGATCATGATTATGTTGATGTCTATATATGTATACATGTATGTATGTATGTCATTGTTTAACAGTGTCATCAAAAATCATGATTGTTTAATGCTAATATGCATATGTATGTATGTATGTCATTTTCTGATGGGATCATGATTATTTTATGCTAAAAGTTATATATATACATATATGTCTCTGTGTGTGTGTGTGATTGTTTGATAGGGTTGTGAGGGATCATTCTTTGGAGGAATGGTTTCTTATGCAGGTGAAGGGAATGAAAGAGGCTCCTGGTCTTATGGGGAATTAAGTGGAGGGAGTAGCCTCGACATATCTATGAGGTAAATATAATGTGGATATGAGTTGATATTATGTTTTTATACTATGCCTATGTTTACGTTATGAACAAGTAATGCTGAGAGATACATCAACAAAATTTAAACAACATGATCCACGACATGCTAGGATAAGCATGGATGGTGGAGAGACACTAGAAGCAAGGTTGCTTGGTAGAGACATTGTGGTTTTGATGTGAAGTACTACTATTCTATATATATTGTATATGTTGCACCTGCGATGTTGTGTGCATACAATGTTGTGTGTATAGGGTGTTGCATACATGTTGTTTATGCAATGCTATCTATAGATAGTGTTGTGTACATGTTGTGTATAGATGGTGTTGTGTGCATGTTGGATATGTGGTGTTGTGTACATATGTTGTTGTGCACATGCTGGATATGCAGTGTTGTGTACATATGGTGCTTTGTGCATGTTTCATATGCGGTGTTGTGTACATATGGCATGGTGTGCATGTTGTACATATGGTGCTATGTACATATTGCGTTATGTGTATGATTGTACATGTGGTGTTGTTTACATGTTGTGCATGTGGTTATGTGTACATGTGGTGTTGTGTACATGTCATGCATGTGGTGTTGTGTACATGTGGTATCACGTACACATTGTTCAGGTGATGCTGTGTACATGTGGTGCATGCAGTGTTTTGTACGTGTGGTATTGTGTTCATGTTGTACATGTGGTACTATTGTACGTGTTGTATTATGTGCATGTTATACATGTTGTGTTGTGTACATGTGGCATTGTGTGCATGTTGTACATGTTGTTTTGTGTACATGTGGTAATGTGTATGTGCATTGCATAGTCATGGTACCTCGACATGTGTATTCATTGTGTTGTATTATGTGTAGGTGGATGTATTATGTTGTGTTGTACATAATATGTAAGTGTATGTATTGTGTTGTGTTGTACACTAGGAGTAGGCGTATGTGTTGTATATCAGGTGTAGGTGAATGTATTGTACGTCATGTGTGGTTGTATGCATGTGGTGTACACTATGTGTATGTGTACGTGGTCAAAGAAAAGGAACTCGGTGTTTGTCAGGTGTGACAACCAATCTAGTGTGCATACAGGAAGGATCAATTAAAGGATAAGTATCAATATTTTATTTCATTTTTAATTATGCATGTGATCTATGATTCTGGTTTATGATGGTTACATGTGATCTATGATTTTGATTTATGATGGATGATTTTTGAGCTAACCAGATGTGATATGTTTATACGTGATGATTTGGTCAAATATTCTAGTTTGACTTCTTGTGACACGAAGTAAACATAAGCGCAAGTGTACCTTATTGATGAGCCACCAATGAGGTATGATTTGGATTTATTTCAATTCGTTTTGAATCTAATGGAAATTATGTACTTGGTACAGGAATGCATGAACATGCTCGATTGGGTGGATGCAATTGACTGCAAGAAATAACAACCATAGTGAAAGGAATTGGACGGACAATAATATGTTGTTAAAGCACTTCATAATCATGACCATTGTGGGACACTACTACTCAATAGTGTCCATTGATTTCCATGAGCATGCTATGATTGGTATGATGGTTTTGAGGTAGGGATATACCTTCGTTTTTGGACCTTTTGATGTGAGGAAATCTTGCCAGGGATGGTTTCCTGAGGGACTGTGTAGCAGAAAAGGGGATGCCTGTGGAAATTGGAAGGTGTGTGACTACACTAAAGGGGGTGGCTGAAATGCCTAAGAGACTATGTAGCAAAGAAGTGAATATGGAATCATATGCACATTGCAAGTGTTCCTTGGAACAATGAGTCAGTAATTGTTCACTGAGGGGATACGTGGCACGAGATCGTACCGTTGGACAATGGATGCAACATTGACCTTGGAAGTGGATTTTGGACTTCCTAGGAACGAATTAAATCCTGGTATTGAGGTTGGAGGTGTGAACCTCTAGATTCCCTTATTGCGGATGCATGATTTGTGTCCTTTTATTCACTGGTTTAACAAATGTGCATATGTGTATATCATTGTAAATATTGTATCAAGCTGGATTTATAAAGCTCCATGAACAATATTGTTATTTGGTTGTTGAAGTAAATGTGTATTATTATATGTGGTGGTTATTATAATTACCATAATGAGGTGTGTTATCAAGATCTAGTGAACAATATGTTTGTCATGTTTCAATAGTGATAATTGAAAATATTGCAACGATCTATGTTATAAAGCTCCATGGGAAATATGTTTTGCTTTTCAGTTGTCTTGCTGGTTGTAGGTGTCATTGGATATTGAGGATGGTGTTCCCCCAAGGGGAAGGGTTTTGTAACATCCCTTGTCAAAAATCCATGTAAAACATATAAGACGAAGGTCATGGGACACATATTCCAAGCTGAATGATGGGAAAAACATCCTAGTGGATGTTCATTTCGGTTATTATGTCTAAAGGAAAATGGAAAGGGAAAAGGAAAAGGCTTTAGAAAGTTAAGAGGCAATTATTGAAATTTTATTTATGAAGATAATGGAAATTAGGAGAAGAGTAAGGTGAAAGGTCATAGGTTGCATGTGAGGAGGAAAAAGAAGGAAAATAATGGAAAGTGAAGAAAATACAGTCCTCATTAAGAAACACGTTTTCGAGGACGATTTGGTAGCTTTTACTGGTTAACCTTTTCTCAGTTTAGTTTTGGATCTCTCTATCTATTCTCTCTCTCTCTCTCACACATTCTTGGACACTTGGATTTTTCTTAGAGCATTTCAGTACTGGATCAAGAAAATAAAAGAAGGAAAGGAAAAGAAAGGATCAAGCAAGGAAGAACTTGATCGAGCGGCTATAATGGGATTATTTGCAGGTATCGATTTGCAGGTATGCTTTCCATGCTAGTTTTGGCATGAACAGTTATGCATGTGTGCTCTTGGTTCTCTTGTTGTCATTGGCATGGGTTTTTCCAGGAGTGGCAATGTTTTTCAACCTAGCATTGTCATTTCCAGATAGCCTTGGTGTGATGGGGTTCTCATGTTTGGTTGAGCTAGATTTCTGAATGGATTCGAAGCTAAGTGAGGTGGATGTTTGAAAAGAAGAACACATGGCCTAGTGATCCTTGAAGCAAACTATGGATTGTGCTAAAGCCTTGGCCTAGTAACCCATGAACCGAACTGTGGGATGTTGTACAACTAGGTTCTATGTTGCCTCAGTGGGACTAGGAATTCTTACACAATGAATGATGGGATATGCGGTAAAGCCTAGAGGTGTGTGCCCTTGATCGGGACTAGGAATCCTTGACTAGTGAATGGTAGGATATATGATAAAGCTTGGAGGGTGGTGTCTTGATTATGGCATAATGATCCTTGAATCATATTGTGGATTGCGGTAAAGCCTAGAGACTAGGAGACAATAAAATTCCTCTTGGTGTAGGTGGAAAAATCCATTGGAATCCATGCTTATTTGTTTTTTTTTTGTTTTTTGTTTTTATGAGTTCCACATTCATGCTTGGAATATGGCACAGGGGTGGTTGGCTGAAATAAAGAATTGGTTCAGCCAATCTATGGTCAAGTGGTTCGTGGAAGTCCCAAACTTGGTTGGGATTTACATTCATTAATAAGGGTTCCATCTCCTTGGTATTTCATGTGTAAATGTATTGGTTTATATGCAAATTCTATGGTTTTTGTATCATTATTATTTTTTTTGTTTACATGCTGGTTTTGAGCATGTTTTATGATAGTGATGATGTATGGATCTCATCATGTTTTGATTTGTAAATGAATGAACAATCAAAATATGACCTAATAGATGATAATATAGCTAATTTGATAAGGCATCAATGTTTCTTAGCAATTATTAGATAAGTATGATACCCCTATGCTCAGATATGTTCTTATGACCTGTAGATTACATGTTCATAATGTGTTTGACAAAATGTATGACATGGTTAGGATTACTTAGGTCAGGTCATTGATCCATTTTTGTGTTAGAGGCTTTGTCTGTGTGTCATTCATTTCCTTGGAAAGTCTCATCAATTTCCATGCAGTGGTATGGAGACTAGACCTGAAAAAGTGGCTTAAATCTCGCAGTCTCTCACATAGAACTGGTTGAAAAAGACTTCAATCTCTCCATTGAAATATTTGTGGGAGAAACTGGAGGGCCCTAGTTGCATGCATTCCCATGTCATGGGAGCGACTTCGGGTTTAATTCATTGAAATGCTAGGTTAACTCATGGGTTGGGCACTTGGAGTGGTGGATTAGCTCCTGGAGCTCTTGTAGCAAACGAGGGAGGTCTATAAAGTGTTGCTTCATTGGTTCCACTTCCTTAACTACACTTAGGGAGTTGAATTATATCATAGTAACTCTTTGTCACATGCTTACCTCGGTGGAATGGTTAGCTTGGGTAAATGTTAGAGGAGGGTGTTACATATTCTTTCTCTCGAGCATGTTAGAGTGTTATGGCTATTAGATGATGCCATCCTTGTAGATTCTAAAAAAACTTGCGACAACTAATAGAGGCCACTCCATCATATGAATCTCATGCATTTTTGAGCTATAGGGCGTCGTGATGACATCTACCTTTCTCTTTCAAGTCCCCTCCATTTTTGGATCATCTCCCTCCCAGATAATGGTCCTTATCCTTTCAAAACATTATGTGTATTCAAGTGATGCATGCTTTTAAGAAAGGGATTGTGCAAGGTCAACCTTCACATGATCAACTCGTGTGAATTTAATTGGTGGTTGACTAGTTTTATCTAAATATTAACATTCTTAGTTTTGGTAGAAAATGAGATAAAAACATATAATTTCATAAAAATTTGAGCCTCATGTATATGTAAGAGAGGTTGTTGGATTTTATAAGCATAATTTTTAACTTAATACTCCAAATCTTAGAGAGGAATTCATTCTCCTGTTGGTCGTTAAGTTGTCCTTAACATTTACTTGTCAAACTAGTAGATCATACAGTTTGAGGCACATCATAGTAATTGCCAAGAAGGACTAGTAAAATATGTATTACAAGACACTATCTCCAACCAAACATTAAATCTCTCTAAGTTCTGTAATAAAAAATAATCAAGAACCCTACTACTCTGTTCCTACACTAGCTGATTTTGCAATATCAAAACTACTCTAGCTGATTTTGCAATATCAAAACTACTCTAGCTATTGACAACACCACTCATGAACCATTCAAACTGACTGAGATAAGAAACAAGAAATAAATCATTCAATTAACCACAAATTCCCATCAACAAGCTCCAAGATAAACCAATGAATCACACAGGAAATATCACTGTTGTGAAAAAAAAGTTACTACTGTGTTTATGATGCCTGGCAACAAAATATATTCACTTTGTTCTTTGGAAAGAAAAATATTGTGATAAACAAAGCATGAACATGTGAATCCAAGAAAATCACTCTCACCTTAATCACACAAGAAACATCAATCTTCAGATCTCAAAGTTGACTCAAGTTTCGACCAAAAGGAATGACTCCAATCATACACAGTGAAAAGGGAACCAAGTTCAAGTAAAGGAATCAAAACATAAACCTTGCCTTTGAAACAAACTCTTCTTCACACTCACTTATCGAAGCATAAACATTTCTTCTTTGCACTGATTAACAAGACATAAAAATATTTCTCCTTCTCGACAGTCAAATGGTCTCACTTTATCTCCTCTTTCCGCCTCTCGGGTTACTGTACAAAACAAAGTATTTGAATAATATGTATTATAAATCACTCCTATGTTGTTTCATTAAACCCAAAATGTAATAGGAAGGATTCAAATGATTATAAACATACTCTTCCTAAATAGGGAATATATTGATCTTTATTCTTGTACCTACCCTAACCCTCCAAGTTTCGACTTGTCAAGGCCTCTATCTTCCATAATATCACAATGATATGAAATCATAGCAAATTCAAGTGTTTAAATCATATAAATAGTTTGGTTTCACAAGTTCTTGTATTAACAATTCATCACATAACGATAAGAGTACATAGAACCTCAAAAGAATCCTATAGAATGAAAGAAGGAAATTGAAAAGATAATAACATTAACCTTTTGTTTTCAATCTCTTAAATAAAAAACTCACAACAAGAAGAAGCAAAAGACCAGCATTGAAATTCTATTTTCAAAATGATATCATATCCCATTGTAACTATTCGAAGCATTAAAAAATCATTGCATAAATCTCCAAAACAATACCATTCAATCTCAAATATGGTCGACCACACACACAGTCACCGAGCTTGTTTATTTGTGATTCACACATAAATAATGAAAACCACACTCCAATATTCATTCCATTGCACACATGACTACCACTAATCGAAGGGTAACAAGCTAGCTTGGTCGGGTCCTCGTCAACTAGCTTGTTCCCTTATTGAGGAAAAGAAAGAATAATTAAATGTTAAATGAACATATATAACGTTAAAAACATAGTGAACTCAATATTTCCATTGGAATGATTATATAAATAAAAAAACCTAGTTTAGTACATCAATTGTTCGGCGGTCCAGTCCCATAGAGAGATCTAGCAATTCCAACTCATGATTAACATTATAGAAAGACCAATGGCATCACTTACCTAATTGTTCCTATAACCTAACTTATCTAGAAATATTAGAAATATTCATGGCCATCAAGGGCCTAGAAAAATAGAAACAGTTTGAAAACACACTAATGTCATTACCATTAACACAATAATAACTACACGTTATGGTTGATTTTTAAAACTTCAACATTGATACAATGTGAAAAGTAGGTGTCCATTCATAATTTTATTTTACCTAACCCAAAGCTAAAAACATATAAACAAACTTCGAATCATACATATACACCTACAATGATAGGATTGTACATGAAAAAATAGTACTTGAGCACAAAAAAATTCAAATAGACATCCACAAGAAAATGTGCTGCAGACATCCTCTTGCAGACATGGCGGAGGATTAAATTCTAGCAACACCACCTTCACCATGGTAATTCCAAACTTTTCGGTCACGACAGCTTGTTGTGTATCCATTCCCTTGGGAGGTGGTCACTAGAATGAAAGTATGAGAGAAACCAATAGAAGATGAATGAAGCATGAGAAAAAACTAATAGCAGATGAATTATAATACCAAAAAGAATAAGAAGATATTCTTCAAATTGAATGGATTAATGCACTTTGAAATAAATTTTGAAAATAAGATAATGATACCCCTCATTCAAATTTAAGACAAAGTAAGGTGCGAATAATTCAAATTTCAAATGTTTGTTATGCCCCTAGTTTAGAATATAGTTTGTGTAGTTTTGAGAAGCTATGTATATATTTGAGAATAAAAAGTACAATATTTATGATGAAGGTCACATTAATAATAATATTATATCTTCAAGGATCATAAGATTGGAGTGAGATTGATTGTCCTTCTCACAAAGTCGGGGAGGTCAAGGGTTCGGGTTCGATTCTGTTTGATCCCTTTAAGGTTGGGCTATAATTAAGGTTACCAATTTACCTTGTTCACCATCCATGGATCATGAAGAAGTATTTTTTTGGTTCATTTGAGCATTTCCTTGACTAAATAAAAGGAAACAAATTAATTATGCAAGTTTCCATAAAAAATAGATGTTTCCCCCATTGATTAAAAGCAGAATTCCACATGTTTTGAATGTTGTAATGGATTAGGAATATTGTCCTATTTTAGGGGCCCTGGTTGTGGCATCAGAAGTTTAGGAATTTAGGTTTTCATGATTTCTATTTACTTTGCAAGAAACATATGTTGAATGGTATTGGAACCCTAAAATAACATGCAAATAACAACAATTAATAGTTCTACCAAAAAAAGATTAGAGTCACAACAAAAATAAGAAAGAGAACACTCTTTTCTTAATTGGAATAAACACAAATGGAGAGGATCCAAATTTCTGCAACAATAATTTATTTTAATTTGTACATTTTATTAATTTTCATGCATAATACCTCAATGGGATTCAACTATTTTACAAGGTTAATATGCTTCATAAGAAAATTAAAATTAAAATGCTTGTTGGTTTAAGTCACAACCAAGTTTATATAAATTTGAATGGAAATATACCAACATAGACATCAAAATAACCTCAATTTTTCTCCCTTCTCTATTTCCCTTTTCCTTCATTTTCCACCTATTTTCCTTTGTCTCTGCTCCTTTTCTATTCTTCTCCTCTTCCAATAATTTTCCTTATTCTCCATGAATTCCTCAATATTTTTCTCTATATTGACTTCTTCCTTTTGTGGGAGAATAAATTCCTCTCTAAAACTTGGAGTATTATGTTAAAACTTATGCTCATAAAATCCAACAAACTTTCTTACAAAGACAAGAGTCTCAATTTCTTAGCAAATTCTAAGTATTTCTCTCATTGTCTACCAAAAAGGATTTTAGGAGTTCGATAAAACTAATCACCCACCAATTAAATTCATAGGAGTTGATCATGTGAAGGTTGACCTTGCACAATCCCTTTCTTAAAATCATGCATCACTTGAATATTCATAATGTTGTGAAAGGACAAGGAACATTAGATGGGAGGGAGACAATCCAACAATGGAGGAGACTTTAAAGGGAAAATAAAATATCACCACAAGACCTTATAGCTCTAAAATGCATGAGATTCATATGATGGAGTGGAATCGATTAGTTGTCACAAGGTTCTTTAGACTCTACAAGGATGAGATAATCCAATAGCCACAACACTCTAGCATGCTCAAGGGAAAGAATGCTTCTACATAAAACTTCAGAAGTAAGAACAAAAGTGAGCTCCTAGTCACTAAAAGGATAGCAAAAAATGATAAATGTTGATTTAGGTGAATATCAATGGCTATCCACCTCTTCCAATGTCTCAACAACTCTCTGCCTTCTTAGTAGTTTTTTTATGCCTTTTGGCTCTCAAACTTCTTGGGTCGTTTTGAGGCCAAAAATTATTTTTTCTGGAAATTTGGTGGGCTAGGGATTGCCACACAATTCCCTAGCCCTAGTCAGAAGTTATTATCACGGGATATTTCTTTCCACCCAGATATCATGCACCCAAAAAACAGATATTGCTTGAAAACGTTGCATCCCTCAGAAGTTGATGCATCAACTAACCACCCAAATGCCCACAAATATTTTATTGTTTCATCTTTTGGACCTCTCGAGTACTTTCCTTATATTAAAATCCATTATTTTAGCATCTTTCAATATCTATTAGGAATGCATATAGCCATCATATCTCTTTATTTAGATATAGCTTCCAGCATTTTAGCCAATTTTTATTACTATTTCATTTATTAATAGAAGTTAGGTCTCTAATATCTACTATATTTATTTGTGTGTTTTCCATTTACTTTCCTCCATTTCATTTCCTTTCATGTATGAGACAAATCGATGGTGTTAGAGCAATATGATCCTTGTTGTGGTGTTTCTCTAAAGAAGGTGTTGCTCTTTGTATCCTCATAATATGCTATCATTTCCTCCATGAAAATTGACCACATAACAAGTTGTTTACTAGAACAAAGCCCTTTATACCATAAAAATTGATCTGGTTCTAAATATGAAGATGCAATACATACCTTTTGTAATAGTGGTACACCATGTAGATCAGGATATTTCTCCATATGTAGTATCCAATTTACTAGATCCTTTCCATGAAACTTCCTCATATCGCCTTTTCTTGATTTCAGGTGCTTGATCTTGAAATGGTTGTAATTTGTACTTTCAGATCTCAAAGTTCTGAAATTGTCTTCTACAATAGCTCTTTTAGTCCTCTTTCTAACCCCGCAAGTCTAATTAGAATTTGATTCTCCAATAAATAGTTATACCCAATCTCCTAAGATGACCTGATTATATAATGTTTCAGTAGAGCAAAATTTCACGACATGGCACGTGTCATTGTTTCGACCTTCAGATCTGAAAACTACGCACTTACAACTATAGTTCGTCCTCTTTCTATAACTTCTTACAAAATTTAAATTTGTTTCTCAGAGAAAAAGTTATGACGATTTTCCCAAGGTCACCTGTTTAGGATGTAATTCAGGAGTCTACAAAAACCCTAACATCGTCAGATTATATATCCAAAAATGTAGCGATACAAGATCTTAAATTCAGACCCAAGATTTAGAATGATTTCTTTTTAAATGGGTTTTTTATTTAGCTTCTGAAACTTTGTAGCAAAAGGTTATAGTGAAAATACCATGATGACCTATTTTAGATGAAATTCTAGAGCTTGCAAAATCCCTCACTTCCTCATATCATATCTTTGAAAATATAGTGAGACAAGATATGAAATTTAGACACGTGGTTCAACAAAATTTCTTCTCAAATGGGTTTTTTTTTTTAGCTTCTGAAATGTCGCAGAAAAAACGTTGTAGAGAAAATACCACGATGACCTATTTGGAGTAGCGAAACCCTAGAATCCAAAGCTCTGATACCAAATGTTATGAAACCAACTCACAAAAACATAGAAAAGATATATCAATGACTTAGAAATAAGACTCTTCGAGGGGGCAACCTCCTTTACAATACACAAATGAACAATTATTGGATGATACAAATGACATGACCTCCTTTCTATATATAGGAGTCTAAGGGGTCATAATATAATCAGAACCGACATAACAATAATAATGTAAGGGCACAATAATAATGATAATGGGCTTCTATGGGGCACAATAATAACAATATGGGGACTACATGGGCACAACAATATAATAAGGGGGTTGTACTATTAACAATAAGGGGTTACACTAGTAGTATAGGGACCTAACACACCCTTAGCTCTTCTATCCTTCCATGCAGCGTCTTTAATCATCACCCTAGATAGTCTTGTCCCCTCCATCCATTTAATTTTAATCCCATCTTGTTCTAATTTATCCCCTTATAGCTCCAACATCTTTATTTCCACAATGCAGTCACTCAATCCTAGCTTCCTTGGGTAGATAACAACCTGATTCATATTTGGGAAAGAAAAATCAAAAGGCTTAAATCCTACATTAAATACTCGGTAAAATCTTATTTTCATTCCCATCATTTTGTTATACAATCTCTAGAAAAATAAAATGGCATTGTTCATACCTCCACGGATGGAAAATAAGTTTCCTTAAATGTTTTGATCAAGTACAAATATAAATTTAACAAGTACCTCTCCTTGCTCAAAGAAGAAGAATACTAGACACTAAAATCTAGTAGTGTGTGGCTCTGGGAAAGGGATCAAAAGACAAAGTTTTCCACAAACAAGCCAAAAATTGGGAGAGGAAAAATATAATTTAGGAAATCATGGTAAATCACACCAAAGTAGAATATTTTCATCAAATAAAGGAAGAATCTACAACCTACTTCAATAATCTCTATTGAGGGGACTTCAAAGGGAAATAAAAATGTCACCACAAGGCCTTGTAGCTCTAAAATGCATGAGATTCATATGATGGAGTGGACTTGATCACTTGCCACAAGGTGTTTAATAATCTATAAGGATGACATAATCCAATAGCTCCAACATTCTAACATGCTCAAGGGAAATAATTCTTCTACATAGAACTACAACAATAAGAAGAAAAGTGAGCTCTTACTCACTAGAAGGATAGAGAAGGATGATGAATGTTGATCTAGGTGAGTATCGATGGCTACCCACCTCTTTAACTCTCTCAATGACTCTCTATTTTATTAGTAGTTTTTTAATGATTTTTGGCTCCCAAACTTCTCGGGTAATTTTGAGGCCAAAACAATGTTTTTTGGAAATTTGGTGGGCTAGGGACTTCCACAAAATTCCCTAGCCCTAGTAAGAATCTATAGTTGTGGGATATTTATTTCCAACTAGATATCATGCACCCAAAAAAAATATTGTATGAAAACGTTTCATCCCCAGGAAGTTGATGTACCAACTCATCACCCCAATGTGCAAAAGCATTTGAGAGTTTCATCTTCTAGGGTTAGGATTTTGGAACTCTAGGGTACTTTATGTATATTAAAATCCATTATTTCGTCCACTTTTAATGCCTACAAGGAATCCATATAACCAAAATCTCTCTCTATTTAGATATAACTTCCACGATTCTAGCCAATTTTCGTTATATTTCACCTATTAATACAAGTTGGGTCTCCAATATCTAATATATTTCTTTGTGTGTTTTTCATTTGATTTCTTGTATTAGCCAAATGAGTGGTATTAGAGAAATATTCTCCTTTTTGTTTCTTAGTGCATATCCCCAACACAGTTAGGGTGCAGAGAGTTGGGTCCCAAGCTTCTAGGGTCATTTTTAGGCTAAAAATGAGGTTTTCTAGAAATTTGGTGGGTGAGGGAATGTCATGGAATTCCCTAGAC
Source organism: Pinus taeda (assembly GCA_000404065.3). Classification (NCBI taxonomy): domain Eukaryota; kingdom Viridiplantae; phylum Streptophyta; class Pinopsida; order Pinales; family Pinaceae; genus Pinus; species Pinus taeda. Next base: position 38,983 of record APFE031312962.1, on the reverse strand, counting down.
CTAGTTAGAAGTTGGATTCATCAAATATTTCTTTCTAATGAGGTATCATGTACCAAAAATGGATATTGTATGCAAAATTTTCATCCCCTAGAAGTTGATGTACCAACTAACCATGACGAGGTCCACACTCCTTTTGGTGTTTCATCTCCTACCGTTATACTTGTAGACATCTAGGGTTCTTTATTTATGCTAAAAGGACAGTATTCCAACCTCATGTAATATATTTTTTGAGTGCATGTAGCCACCATCTCTCTCTATTCATATATAGCTTCCACTATTCTAGCCAATTTGTGTTACTATTTTGCTTATCAATAGAAGTTGGGTCTCCAATCTCTACTATATTTATTTATGTGCTTTCCATTTACTTTCGTGCATTTCATTTCATTCATTGTATAAACTAGATTAGCAGTATCTGAGAAATATTCTCCTCGTCGTTTCTTAGTGCATGTCCCTTAAAAGGTTAATGTGCCAAAAGTTGGGTCCCAAACTTCTAGGGCCATTTTGAGGTCAAAAATGATGTTTTATGGATATTTATTAGGCTAGGGATTTCCATCACATCCCCTAGACCTATTCAAAAGTTGTAGTCCTTGGATATTGTATGCAAAAGTTGCATCCTTGAGAAGTTGATGTACCAACTAGCCACCTCGAGGCCCACATACATTTTAGTATTGTTTCATCTTCTAGGGTTAGATATTTGGACCTCTATGGTTCTTTCTTTATGTCAAAACGCCATTATTTCAGCATGTTGTAATATCTTTTTCGAATTTATGTCACCATATTCAGAGATAGCTACTACAATTCTAGCCAATTTGTGTTACTACTTCATTTATTAATAGAATTTAGGTCTCCAATATCTATTATATTTCTGTGTGTGTGTTCTATTTACTTTCATGTATTTCATTTCTTTCCTTGGACAACGTGAATCAATGGTATGAGATAAATATTCTCGTTATTTATTAGTGCATTTCCCTAATGAGGTTAGGGCATAGAGAGTTGGGTCTCAAGCTAATTTCACTCGATAATGATCGCTCTTGCAAACCCATGTGGCCTCTAATGGTAGAATAAATGAGAGATGTTGCAATAGAATATCCTACCATTTTTCTCCTAAGGAAACAACTGCACAATAAAGAAACGAGACGATGGACAATTTCACCTAGAACCTTCAACAACTTCCAATGGTAGTCGAGGCACCTTAAAAAATGAACAATTTTAGTGGCATTAAAGCCTTCAAGGGACATGTTACCTTTTATATCATCATATTTGAAAGCCAAGTAGATGAAGATACTTTGGACAAATGGTTATATCTATTATAGTGTTATTACCCTATCCAAAAAAATTCAACAATGAAAATATTTCCTTCATAAATGCATGCCTAACTTGAATATGCATAAAGTTGTGAAAGGATGAGAGCCATTAGACGCGAGGGAGATGATCCAACAATGGAGGGGGAATTCAAAGAGAAAAGTGGATATCACCCTAAGTCCATATAGCTCTAAAATGCATGAATTTCATATAATGTAGTTTCCTTAATCAATTATCACAAGGTGTTTTGGAGTCCACATAAGATGAAATCATCCAATAGCCCCACCACTCTAACATTTTGAAATGGAAGAAATATCCTAAATCAAACATTCACAATAAGAAGAGGAGTTCCTATTCACTATAAGGATATAAAAAAATGATGAATGTTGATCAACATGGTTATTGACAGCCACTGACCTTTCAACCGTCTCAATAGTTCTCTAATTCTTTGTAATTTTTCTATGACTTTTGGGTCCCAAACATCTAGATCCTTTTTCAGGAAAAAAATGATGGTTTTTGGAAATTGGTGGGTTGTGGGTTACCATGGAATTCCCTTATGCTAGTAAAAAATTGTGGTCCTTGATCAATAGTTCTTTCCAGTGAGCTATCATGAATCCAAAATAAATATTGTATGCAAACGTTGCATCCTTGAGAAGTTGATGTATCAACTAACCACCCCAAACCCCATAAAACTTTTTTTGTTTCATTTTATAGGGTTAAGTTTTTGGAGCTCTAGGATTATTTCTATATTTTAAAAGGAATTTATTTTTATGTTTCACAAATTCCATGGAAATTATTTCCTAAGGACAAGTGGGTGTAGGAACAAGATGATTTCAATCATATTTCTTATTACTAGCCTTGCTAGTACAAAAAAACATGTATCATGTTATGAAAATCGCTACATGTTCTTTCATCTTACACCAATAAACACACCTATGCAAGTTTTCCACTATATTCCATACACCAGAGTTCCCTAAAACCTTGGAGGTATGAGCCTCTCTATGTAGCTAAAATAACTCACATTTAGGAATACATACATTATCAACCTATAAAGTAACTCATCTTGAAGATGGTAATCAATTATGTTGTAAACATAGGGCACATAACATTGTCTCTATAAACGCTAAAACACCTCCTTCAAATCCTCATCCTCTGAATATGATTATATGTATGCATCAGGAGTGAATGGATCCATGTACATCAAAGTTCCCAAAAATGTGATTTTTGATGTGGGTGGCATTGAAATCATGTCGCCCAACTTGTTTTTATTTCCCTTCTTATACTTGATCACTAAATGAAACTTCTATAGAAACCCCATCCACTTGTAATTCTTAGTAGCTTACTCTAGACCTATAGGTGCTATAATGATTGGTTATTTGTGTGGATTACTACGTCTTTTCTGATCAAATAATGTTTTCTGTTCTTCACATACTGTACTAGGGCATATATCTTCTAGTCTTAGGTAGCGTAGTTAATAACTTCCCCATGAAATACTTTATAATGATAACATATAGGAACTTGTTCCTGCATCAAGACATCTCACATATCACACCCTCTCGAATTTGTCCACACTTCGTAGGGTTGCTAGAGGTTTTCTAATTTTAGAATTTATGCTTGAATGATCTTCTTTCTTAACTCCTCAAAGGCGCTTTACTAACCCTTTCCCCACAAACTACAAATGAATATATAATAATAACAAATTTATCCATAAAAGGGTGTAGTATATCAATAACTAGACTCACAAGTGTAGTTGGTGCATCGCATAGCCCAAAATGCATGAGTAACCATTCATACAAACCTTTCCTAGCTTTGAATATGGTCATCCAAAATTCCTCTTATCTGACTCAAACCTATTGATATCTAGATTTTAACTCCAACTTGTTGAATTATTTGGCTTATCACAACTAATCTAGAAAATCGTTTATCATAGGTACATGATACTAGTTCTTAAGCACGATTTTTTTTAGCACCCTATAATTATTACACATCCACCAAGGCCCATCCTTATTGGGAACAATGATAATGTTTGAAATAGATGGTGAGTTATTTGGTCGAATGATCCAGTATACACTACAACTGCTTCTGGGCCTCACTTTCTTCTATAACATTCCACTTGTAAAACCCATTTTTTTACAGTGGGGAGTTTGGAAATAACAATATATCATATTCCACTTCCCTTTTGGATGGTTCCCTTTTAGGTTCTTAGAATAGATCCTTGTATTGATGTGGTAACTCTTCATGTTGTATTTTATTTTATTTTATTTTATTTTCTCAGTAAAGACTATTCTATTAATAAAAAAGAGGAAAAAATATTTACAGAGAGGTTTGAACCTCTGAGGGGGCTGTAGCCTGCCCTCTACCAAAAAAACTATTGCAGGTGTCCTGATGCCTGATTTTTACATAGTTAAATATCATAACCATAGGCAAACTGGTGTTCTTTAGAAAATTCATCTCTGTGCTGAGCTAGATCAGGGTGAGGCTGCATAATAACCCGATCCCTTACAAAAATATTTCCCTTTAGAAGGGCTATTACATTCCATTGAGACTCAAAAAACTTGTAGACTGTAAATCTCATGCCATTGAGAAAATAGACCATGTAAATTAGGAAAACGCATACCAAGAACAAACCCCAGAAGTTCGCTTTCGGAAAAGTCATTGAAACGATGAAGCTCTTAATCCGGCTGAGGAGAGCCGGACTCCTTCTCGCTTGCTTGGTTGATCAGGTAACCATGAGGTTGTCTTCTACATCCGTTGCACTGCGTCCTGGAGGGGGAACAAGGCTGAGGATGTTCCCAGAGGTGCTCGCAGGCTCACATTCCATAATGGGCTCCTGTGAAGATGAAGGCTGGTGGTGAGAGATTTCCTGCTGGCCATCGTCGCACAAAATCCCTGAGTCGTTGAGGACATCCCCAATTGGGCTTCCTTGAAGAGCACTGGAAGTATGGGAGTGAGCCTGCTCCCTGGATGTTTCTTCTGAACTAGCAGGCTCTTCCTCCTCCTTCGAAAAGAGCACCGTTACAATAGCAGAGATGAGCGGCTTGTTTAGCTTGCTGCGAAACTTAAAACGAGCTGAATCGAAAGAACTGGTGAGAGAGGGCCCAGAACTATCGGAGGGTGGTGAGGGGGGCGGGACAGAAGCTAAAGGCTCTAAGAATTGCGGGATAGAGCCTCCGCGACTGCAAGAACCTCCCCTTGACCCAATATTACTCCCACGTCTGGGGATTCCACGTTGTCGAGGCATGGTGAAATTCGGGTGGTGAATGTCCAAACAGAGACTCTGAATTTGGGAGATGAACAACCAATTGTAGGCTAATGACCAGAAGCTCCAAGACCAGACGCCTTCCAGTACAACCCAATTATTAGAAAATAAAACCCACTGCTCTCGCCCGGTACTGACCAGATACGCTATGCCTAGACCCCAAACAATGACAAGCAACAAAAAATTCTTGTGCCAGACACAGACAGAGAGAATGAACTTAATGAAACATACGACAAGAGTATTCAGACACGGGAATAAACTTAATGAAACAGGTTCAGACCAAACGGACCCCCTTAACCTTCCAGAACCAACAGACATATACCTGACCCAGGGAGGCTCCCATGCGCTGTTCGCTGCCCTGGAACTCAGCCGAATTAACCACCTGAAGCATGCCTCTTTGCCATATCCGCCGAGGAGTAGCTCTTTTATGCCCTGATTGAGGCACGCCATCCGGGAAGGATGTCCTTGCAATTCATTAATTCTCCTGCTCAGCGCCATTACTCCCAAGCCAGATGCGCTATTACTCAAAGCCTTGAATGCCTGAGTTTCGCCTGCCTTTAACCGCCAAGAACTGCTGGTCGTGATGCCAGCTGCCATCCTCTTTATTAATGGCATTAATACGTGGTTAATGCACCCGCATCCGGGTGTGATTCTTCCTTCGATTGCCTATCATTGTTTACAATATCATTGAATGTTGAGAGCTGTCTTTCAAGAACTGTGCTAGAAATCGAGCCCTCAACGAAATCTTTTCCACTGTCTACTCCCAAATTAGCTAGAAAATCCGCTAGCTTGTTCCCTTCTCTTCTGATGTGTTTAAAGGAAATTTCTTGGTGAATAGAAAACCATTGCTTGAGGAGGTCCAGGCGAGGAGCAAGTCTCTAGCTGCTACTGACTTTGTGAACAGGGGATCCTTGCATTAGTTTTGAGGCCATAGTGATGATGATCTGGGAGTCTCCTTCCGGAATACGAGGAAAAAAACCTTGTTCTTGTGCTAGATTAAGACCTCTCCATAATCCTTCTAGTTCCGCTGCATTATTGGTGTTCCATCCCATTGAGCCATGAAAAATTAAGAGAGGGGTACCTTGATAGTCTCTGATGGCTCCTCTAAATCCCGTTTTCCCTGGATTGCCTCTTGAAGCACCGTCAAAGTTAAGTTGAAACATATTGATTGGCGGTGGGTTCCATATAGCTGCTGGCGTCTGATGCTTAGGTATGTTATCCTTGGTTGGAAGCGGCGTATTTAATTGAATCTGCCAATTGTCCCAAATAGCTTGTTCCTGCGGGTTTGATGGGAAGTCTTCCTTGGACCATACTTTGACAACTAGAGTTTCTCTAAGGTTATTATGCAATCCCCTCCATAACTGCTCAAGTGACATTGATTGATATTTAAAGATCCTTCTGTTTCTCTCCTTCCAGATATTCCACATTAATAGACCAGGGATGAGTTGCCATAGAAAATTTAATAGTTTACTTTGATATGGCTCTTGGCTCTAGGTGCGAAGGGTGCCTGTGATATCCCCATGCACTCTACCTTCTTTTTGACACCGAAATGTGATATTTTCCCACATTTTCCTTCCAAGCTGAGATGTAATGCTGTTTCCTCGTCTTGGTTGCAGTTGGAACATATGGATGGCCATGCGAAGTTCCTTTTTCTTAGATTGTCCCAGGTTAAGCTTCTTGAGTAGTGAAAATGCCTTTTTCCTCGTACCCCCATCTAAGAATGTCCATATCTTCTGAAAAGAGGATTTGCCGTTTTTGAAGTTCTGATGCAAGTGTAAGATGAGATTGCTCTAGACTGTGTGATAAGATGTGGCTAACCTCTTTCCATTTCCTGTGTTCTTGTCCATTGTGTGATTCCCAAAATTGACTAACCTTATCAAAGGGGTTTATGTCGTGGTTTAGGAGCCCCGGAGTGTTGTCTCTGAGATTTGGTAGCTGTTTCCATGAGTCTTCCCAAAACCTTGTTGTAGTACCATTCTTCACATCCCAAAAGCTATGATTTTGAATTAGATGTCGTTGAAGATTGGCTGAGTTCCATATAACTGATCCTTTGCTCACTTCTGACATTCTAATTCTTGCCTCTATGGGTGCATTACCTGCATATTTTGCTGCCCATAGAGATGCCCAGGGAGTGCTTGGATTTGAGAGCCACCTCCACTAGATTTTAGCTCCCATAACCATATTACTATGTTCTGGGTCTCTCAGCCCAATGCCTCCCGCCTTTTTTGGAAGACATACTTTCTCCCATTTAACTAGCGCCCATTTCCTATTTGGGCCCGAATTTCCCCATAAGAAATTACGTTGAAGCTGTTTGCTTGCCTTAAGAACCCACTTAGGCGCCGCCAGGATGGAGAAGAGATAAGTAGGCATGGATTGAAGAACGGCTTTAATTAGAACCAACCTACTAGACATATTAAGAGTTCTACAAGTCCATAGGAAAAGTTTAGCTTCAAGTTTTTCTAAAAGGAAATTCCAAGAGGAATGCTTAATAGCCAATGCAAATAAAGGAGCCCCCAAATATTTGGACGGAAGAGAGGCTATGGTGAAGCCTAGGATGCGGGCAATAGATCTTTGGGTGGTAGGAGGCGTGTTGAAGAAAAAAATCTCAGATTTGACTTTCTTGATGAGAGCTCCCGAGGCTTCCGAGAAGTTTGAGAGAATTGACTTGAACGCTTGGGCTTCTTGAACAGAAGGATGGCCAAATAGCATGTTGTCATCAATGAATTGTTGGTGAGAAAAGGCAGGGATATGGTGGAAGGCTAGGCCTCTAAGGCTATGCGAGAGGATAACTTCTTTAATGCTTCGACCCAGACCCTCCACTAGAATGACAAAAAGAAAGGGCGATAAAGGGTCACCTTGTCTGATACCCCGAGAAGGACAGAAGGTGGTCGACGATATTCCATTGATAAGAATAGAAAATAATGATGGTGACACAAGACTGCTGACCCATCTAATCCAGGAAGGGGAAAACCCAAAGGCTTTTAGAATTTTTTGCATATAATCCCAGCTGATGCTATCAAAAGCTTTAGATAAATCTATTTTGAGAAGCATACTTGGTTTTTTTGATTGCTTAAGAGAGTCGATTATTTCATGGGTTAAGATAATCCCATCCGTGATCTGTCTGCCTTCTACATATCCAGATTGTTCCAGAGATATAATAAGGGGAAGCAAAGGCTTCAGTCTGGAAGCTATAACCTTGGAGACAATTTTGTAGATAATGTTACATAAAGTAATGTGCCTGTACTTATCTGGAGTATTAGACTCCTCTGCTTTGGGTATTAGTGCAATGAAAGTTGGGTTCATACCTGGAAACATCCATCTTAGCATTCGTGATTCCTCCACAACCTGCCAGACTTCCCATTTGACCAGATCCCATAAATGCTGAAAGAAGTTTGAGGTAAATCCGTCTGGACCTGGCGCTTTCCCGACTTTTAGCTGATGCACTGCATTCTCAACCTCTTGAAGACTAATTGGTTTGAGAAGAAGAAGATTATGATCTTCCGTGATTAGGCTGGGTGTGTTTCTAGTGATGTTATCAATAGCTTGTGTTCTGTTGACATTAGGTTCTTGATTCATCTTCTTAAAGTATTTGAGAAATTCCTGTTCAATACCCTCATGAGTTTTGATTTTATTTCCTTGTTCATTGGTGATATGGGAGATATGATTGCTCATTCTCCTTTGCACAGTAGTTTTGTGAAAGAATTTTGTATCTTTTCCCCCCTCCTTTAGCCATCTAACTCTGGATTTTTGCCTCCAGAGAATCTCCTCCTGTAAGTCTCTTTCAAGGATTTGGCTTTATATGTACTGCTCCTTCTGGGCAAGCTCTTCTGAGCGTCCTTCAGCTATCATTTTTTGCTGAATATTTTCCATATCTTGATTGAGGCGGTCCTTAGCTTTGAAGATATTGCCGAAGACAGAATTATTCTAGCTTTTGATTTCCCCCTTGAGGTGTTTCAGCTTCCTTTGGAAGATTGACATTTTAGTGCCATCCGTTGGGTTAAATTTTAACCAGGATGCCTTGACAAATTCGTAAAAGTCCGGATGTGATAGCCAAAAAGCCTCAAACCGGAAGGGTCGCTTGGTGTTTCTTCAAGGATGATTCCAGTGAAGGGCTATTGGCCAGTGATCAGAGCCAGAGTAAGGAAGGGTTGACGCAATGAATTCGCCTCCGATATGAACAACATTATCCGAGATCAAGAATCGATCAAGATGAGAGGCTATTTGCATTGGATCGACCCTTTTATTATTCCAGGTGTATACTCCATTGTTTGAGGGGAGATCTATTAGCCAATTATTCTGAATGAAGTCTTTTAATATGGAGCCATCTCTGTTTATTCTGCATCGGCCTCCTTTTTTTTCTTCCATACTTGCAATCATATTGTAATCACCTCCAGATATCCATAACGGGTGCGCTCTAGCTGTATTGAGCTGCGTAATGGTATCCAAGATTTCAATCTTGTGCTGGGTTTCTTGAGGAAAATACATGTTTGTCAAGTGACCATGGATATTGGTGCCGATTATGTGAAAAATGGCCTGAATGAAGTTTTTGTTTGCATGTATGTTCATTAGTTGTATTTTTCGTGCATCCCTTAGCACTACAAGTCCTCCTGACGCTCCTTGAGCATCAACAGTTGTTACCAAGCCTCCAGGCCAGAACTTTGCTGCAATTTTTTCCAAAACTGTCGAGTTACATTTAGTTTCCTGCAAAAATAGTATTGTGGGTTTTTCCTCCATTAGCATGTTTTTTAATAGTCTTCCTTTCCTTGGGCTATTAAGCCCTCTGATATTCCATGACATCAACTTCATTGGGAAGGTTTGGGGTGGGTATTAAAATACTTGGTTAACTTGGCGTATCTGCCTGATTCAACCAAGACTTCTCCAATCTTGATGGTTCTTTCTAATGTGGTCTTCCGTCCTCGTTTTTTATTGTCTTTGGTGATGAACTTCCCATCCCATTGACTACCTTTTTGAACCCCTAGTGAGTATTTCTTTTGAGCTCTATTGAGGACTGAAACTAGATTGTCCACCTGTCTGTCAGGTATTTTGTCGAAATTGCCTGTTTTACATGCCTGTTCCAGACCCAGAATGTCTAGCTCTCCAATGTCTATTGATTCTGTATCCTCTTCTATGAATTGAGGTTCTTGATAGCTTCCATCTCCTTCAGTTTCTTTTCCTATACTGGGATCTGTGCCGTCTATTTCCATTCAGGGATGCTCTAGGTTTTTGAGGCAGGTTTGATGTTGTTACCCTCTTGTACCACCTCCTTTTCCCCTGCTTTCGAATGGGATCCTTCAATCTTTTCCAGAGTGGAACCTTTTTTATTGGAGTTCAAGCTCTCCGGATCCTGCGACTCTTCATTGGCCAAAACTTCAAAGCTGTTACTAGTAGAGGGTTTTGATTGATCCTCTGGAGTTAACTTTGTAGAGGCTGCAGATTTTTTATGTCCTCTTATTCTATTTGGCACCTTAATGAAGCCATCTGAGGATTGGCGTTCCTGGTTGACTTGAACCTGAGGTTTACTGTTTAAAGGGCAGTCTCTATAAAGGTGTCCTAGATCATGACATTTCCTGCATCTAAAGGGAACATGTTCATAATCAATTAACTGGATCCATTCCGAGTCTTCATGAAAGAGTCTTACCATATCAGGCAGGGGTTGTTTCAGATCCATATAGACGCAGATCCGGGCATATGAGGTATACCTGATTTTCTTTGTTTCCTCCGCTACCTTGACAAATTCGCCCAGGACTTTGCCGATTGCTTTGAGAGACTCCTCTTCCCAGTATTCCCATGGCAGCGAATACAGCCTGATCCAAACCGGTGCCCAGCTTATATCTTCCTTATCCGGGTTGAATCGTGCAACCCATTCTCTGAGAAATAACCCGCCTGAGTTGAAGAAATAAGGCCCCCCATCAAAGACTCTGTTCCGATCTTCCAAACAGTTGAAGACTGCGGTAAAAAACCCCTTCGGCCCTAGATGCAGGGTTATTTGTCCTTTTGGATGCCATTTAACATTAATCCAGGCTCTTAAGGCTTTCTCGTTTGGCCAAAATCCAATAAATTTGCCGATGAGAGCATGATCTCTCATGTATTGAATTCTAGCATTGATGCGATGACTGGGTAGCTCCACTTCTGGCCTGTGGGTAACTACTGGATTGCATGTGGATGAGCTTACTTTCGGTTTGTCTCGCTGTACTTGTTCAGCCTGCTCCTGCTGATTTTCTCCTGCGTTTCCTTTATTGTGCTTATGGTCTCCTACAGAGCCCTCGATTTGCCCTCGCTGGTTATCGTTTATTGGAGGAATCTCTCCTCCTACCCCCTGAGGGGGGGTCATTGTTCCGGTCTGCCCAAGCTCGTGGCCTGTGATCTGTGACTGCAGCACTGCCGCTGTCAGTGCGGGAGATCTCTGGCCAGAGGTCCTGCCATTGCAGGCGAGTTCAGAACCCTAGCGCCGTTTCGCCCTGCCGTCGCCCGCTGTGCCTATTACCTTAAGCAACTTCCATATGTAGGGCCTAGTTTTTTTTATTACTACACCCCTCTAGGGATGATTTTTCTCTTGCTAATTGTTCTACAAACTGATTTTGTCCTAAAATAGTCAAACATATTTCTTTCTAGAATTGGACAATTTCTCATCTTGGTTGATACTTGCTAGTGAAATTTGGACTCACCCTTATGAATGTTGATGGTGAAATATTTTCCATCCTAGATCAAGCAATACTAGCTGGATCTCTACATGAATATTAAATCTCATATATATATCTATATATAGATGGACTTCCAAACACCACTTCACATACATCAAGGGGGACTACATATACTTCTAAATCATCAATACTAACACTAGTAGAAATCTAATTTTGCATTGTTTGGTTACCTTTGTTTCAACATCATTATTTACCCATCCCAATGGATATGGGATTGGGTAATAATGAGATTCCAATAGAAATTTTTCGGCTAGCTTTGCCACAATGAGGTTCACCTATGATCTAAAGTCAAACAAAGCATCAATCATTGCCTTCTTGACCTATATCATTATGTAGAAGAGTCTAGTATTTTCATTATCTTCTTGTTTTTGAAGGATACTTGCATTCAATTCATTTTAAAATGATGTACAAATGATATTATCATCCACTTCCAAGTTTATTTTAACCTGGTTGCTTGAATAAGTGGTCATTAGATTCCTCTTCTTAGTATATTTATTTTTATTCTTCAAGTTAAGCTTTGGATGCAACTTCCAACACTTATCCTCTATATGACCATCAATATTAAAATGGTTGTTGTGGCCTTGGTATCTTTAAATTGGCATGTTATGGTTGTTATATTTTTATCTTTTCCACCTCCCCACTTCTTCTTCCCCTCCTAGAAGTGTTTTGGTGCTCCTTCTGGTTGGCCCATTAGATTTCAATTTCTTCTAGCCTATGTTCTTCAAGAAATATTCCTATACAAAAGTGTCGCCCACTAACCTAGGTTTTAGCAATATCATTTTATTTAACAAATTGATATGTAGACCCCCAAGATACTAGAAGATCATGTTTGGGTACTTTTGGGAGATACCTAAAATTATGGCTATCTTTCTAAATGCAGTGCTGTACTCACGTACTCTCTTCCCCTACTTCTGTCGAAAGTAATTCCACTAGATCCACGAGTAAGATAAATGCCCGATAGGGTAAAATTGTAAATTTATGAGGCTTTGGAAATCCTCCCACTTAGTCACTAAAGGATCTCCCTCCAACCTCAAGGTCTCCATATGGATTTCCCATGAGGTCAGGGCATGGCCCTTTAATTTCAACTAAGTAAATGAATTGTTCTATTCTTCCTCTATATGATGAATAATAAAATATTCATATAATTGTTATAGCCAATGATTTAGCTTTAGACCATCAATCTATCCTTGATGCAACTTGATTTTTATCTTCGCTTCCACTTTGAATAAGGATTCTGAATGGTTAACGACACTCGAATGGGGTTTATACTTTTAGGTTTTTTCTTAAATTCCTTCTTTTGTTATTCTTGGCCTATTGATTTCCCATATAGTCCAACCCTTGCATTAAAAATTCCATCTTACCCTAATATCTTGACCTTATTGGTTGTGGCCTCCATAAGGAAGCTCACATTAAGGTTTATATCTAAGACTTGTGCTTTTAGCTTTGTAAACATGTACTTAATGGGATTGTAATGGGTATTCACATATTCATTGGCTATGGTTACAGTTTTGTGAATTTTGGCTTAAGTCATCTGTATCCCATACAACTCCCCACAATATACCTAAGGAAACCTATTTTTCTACCAATATGATCCATCAAATCTTTCTGGAATATCCAAAAAATTTTACTAACCATATGGTCACTATCCATATGATATAAATATGATCACTAATTATGACCTCTCTTGTTTCCTTAAGCAAAATATTAGACCCTTTACTATCTACACCCCCTCCTTTATCAAATATTCCCATTACTTCATCCAAAAAACCAAACATTTTCAACTTGATGAGCATGACATCAAGGTAAGTTTTGATTTGGTATTCTTATTCACCCAAATACCTCTCCCTAAATGCATCAATCTAATCTCCACTTTAGTTGATGTTGAGACCTTCAATCTCATCAACATATGCCTTTCTTCCACCTTCTTTACCTTCAAAGGCACTCGTCACAAAAAAATTTAAGCTACTGCCTTGGGTTATTCTCTTTCTCCGATGGTTTTTATACTCAAAGCAGGGAAAATTTTAAGAACCACACTAAATTTATATGTATAATAAATGGGCGAATCCCCATGATACGTAGGAAAAATGGGAGGTGATTTTATCAAAAATATAATATGTATATATAATTTTTTTGGCGAATCTCTCACAAGATTATATTATCTTGTAAAGTCATGATGAATCTTTCATTGAATTATAAAATCTTGGCAAATCTTTCATTGAATAATAAAACATTGTGAAGTCTTGGTGAATGTTCTGTTAAAGTATGAAACCATATATGATAATAGGAAAACATATTCATTAAACTGTAATATACTAACATACATGTTTGGAAAAAAGAAACATAATTTTCTCTTCCTACAAACAATGTTGCAAGTTTCAGTGGACGTGTTTGTCAAGGTTCTTACTGTACACTCCTTTATATCCTTCTATTAGTTTTGATAATATTCTACAACAAATTTCTTGTAGGCATTGCTATTGACCACCGATGATGTCAAGGTAGGAGAGATTAATCTTTTCTCTACCACTTTTGTGAAGATATTAAATTTCTTTCTTATTCTATAGACTCCAATTGTGAGATAAAAAAAACACATGAAGTTTATTTACTCCAACATGCCAACAAGTAAAAAGCCCCAACTATATAATATAAGAAAGTAGTAGGTATCCCAAAGGCTTGAAGGGAATCTAAAGGAAAGAAAAGACCATTGTGAGAAGCCTTCCAATCAATATATAAATATATAAATGTAGATTTCTTATTATTTTAATTGGAAATCTTCAATTAAATAATAAAATTTAACTATGTCTCCCCCAATCTAAATTGATTATTAGCATAATTCATTACCTTCATACGTCTTGTATTTTTTAACAGCGTAGATTAATTTCCTTTTTGGTGCACAATCTCCGCCTTTTAGGACAATATGGTGCAGTGGCCCAACCCGTATTGATCATTACGACAAAATAAGAATAACAGAGAGGATGAAAGGTTGTACAAACCAACATCTTTTTCAAACAACTAATCCAACATGAGTACCTTAACTTTTTCATGAAGATATCATATTGAGAACATTTGAAAAATGGTGGGAAATCTTGGTAGTGGCTATCTCTCTTCTGTGAGGGTGATGCGGAAAGAGTGATAAGATTTCACTATTTTGATTTTTTTTTGGTTAAATGAGAAAAATCAATATTAATGGAGATATTGGTATTTTTTACTAAATTTTGTGAAGTGACTAAATGTAGCTTTAACCATTCACCTTAAGATGTTTTTTACAATATACTTTCCTAAGTTTATTTAATATCTTATATATCATAAAAACCAACCTATATCCATCGTAACTCCACAACTACCACTCTTCGAGGGACCCGGAATTAAGATGGATCTAAGTTAATAGAATTTCCCCTTTAAATAGTCTATGCTCAGATGAATACCATGGTATTACCATGGGTTATCATAAACCCGAACCTTAAAAACTACTATTAGTAATTTATAAAAATTAATAAAATTAATGATTGTTTTTTTTTTCTTTTTTTCTTTTTTTTTAACCAAGTTAAAATGTTTAAGTGACATTAAATTACAAGATCCATTTTTACTCTTGATCTACCAAGCCCTGAGAGGCATCAAATATTTTTTCACTCTATGCTAGTTTGCATATCACAATATTTGATCCCTCTCTGGGCTTAGTATATCCAGAGTAAATATGGATCTATGCTGGTTTAATTCCCCCCTTTAAATATGCTACATTCCAAGTGAATACCATGGTCAATACCATGTGCCATATTTATTTTTATTAATACTAATATTACAGTTAATAATGTTTTTTTGCATGATATTAATAATAATTTCGCCCATGGTATTTGGCCCATAGTATTTTTTGAGTGTTCGTAAATATAAGGTGACTTATGGAGTGGATATAAAAAAACATTTTATTTATTTACCATACCTCGTTTATTTATATTTTTATTAATTTACCATACCTATTTTATAAATATGGTATTTGACCCGTAGGATTCATTTAAATAAAACTTCTTTTTGAGCCTTCTTAAATAGAAAGAGGGTTATGGACTAAATATAAAAAGAGGTTTTACGTATTTACCATACCTCTAGTTTACTTATATTTATATTTACCATACCTTGTAAGTATAAAAATATGTTTTATGTATTTATCATACCTCCACTTTATTTATATTTTCATTTATTTACATGCTTGCTTGTTCGTAAATATAAGGTGACTTATGAAGTATATATAAAAACATGTTTTATTTATTTACCATACCTCTAGTTTATTTATATTTTTATTTATTTACCATAGTAAGTATAAAAAGAGGTTTTATTTATGTACCATACCTCCACTCTATTTATATTTTTATTTATTGGGACCAAATACAACCTCCTAAACCAGAAAATGGGCGATTGAATTTAACATTGCAAAGAAGAAAATCAGGTGATTGTAATGGAATATAGCCAAATTGGGTCAAATGAGACTTTTCATAGTTTACCGCCCTTTTGTTTTTTACTAAAATGAAAACAATAACTATTTTTTAGATAAAAGTTGGGCTAAATATATGAAAGGGGTGTTTTATAAAAAATTCATCCCTACAAAATGAAAAACCCTTTAAATTTCTCCCTTGGGCTAAAATTCCCTCCTAAAATTCACCATGACTCCAAGGATCTACAAACCTAAGCTACTTTTCGTTTTCTATGATAAAAATGTCTAATAATTTTTTTTAGACTTTATTATAAGTTTTTTAATTAGATAAGGCTACAGAGTGCAATTGAGATGGTGTGAAAAAGACTAAATATTAGTCCTAATGCAAGCTAATGAATTGAATTTTTTATTTCCAATTCAAAGAAAACTATATAATGGAGGGTAGAGGTCTATTTTCATTTTTTTATGTGACAAATAAAGCTTTAAATTCACCTAAAAAAATCAGTAAAAAAGTAAAATAAAACAAAAATTACAGCATAAATTTTTGAGGCAATTGGTTACTAAATATATCTAAGAAGCATAACATATTACATATAGGAATAAATCTAGTAATTTTTTAATCACATGGTTTGGTATGATGTAAAACATAGGTCCCTATCAAAAGATATTGTGAAAATAAATTTGTATGCGTCATGAAAAATCAGAAGATTAATATATTTTCAATAAATGATTTCTTCCTCAGCAAGACCAATTTATTTTTTGAGTTCAGCTAAAACTTCAAGGAGAATTCATACATGTAGTTGTTTCATTCAAATTATGTACACAAAGTCACATAATTTGATCTAAAATATGTGACTTATTTTTCTTGCTTTTATTTATTTATTTTTAGAATAAGTTTTAAAATAGACTTAGATCTAAAAATTCAAGGGACATTCAATCAATAAAGAATCAATTCAATAATAAATAAAAACTAGGGATAGAAAAAATAGATTTCCATCAATACAAAATTATTCATAAATTAACAAAGGCAAGGGATGTAGTAAAGAGAAAGAGAACAATTTCACTAGTAATTTTTCCCAATGGAGTTGTCAATTGTATTACATATAATTTTTCTTAGAAGTCAAGGAGCTATTGCTTCATGTATTTTTCCTTAGATACATCGAATAATGTGTGGAAAAGTCTATATGAATTATCAATACTTAAAGAAAATACATTATATTCATCTCATTAAGTAAGATGGAATATGCATACATGAAACTCTCACAAATCAATGAAGTTTCTAGACCCTAAGGATAGCCTTGGAGACTATAATTCTATTGAAACATCCTACTCTTAACTTCTTGAACCAACCCATTACACATATACATAGTGAAACAAGATGATTTTTTTCCTCCATAGGGGACAAGTCAACATGCACTAGCAATAATAAAAAACATACATATAAAAAGACATGAAATATGTGGGAGAGAACTCACAAATTCTTTCACTAATCAAATTGTGTTTCATGCCCAGTTATGAGCTTTTCCTAACTCACAAAGAACATTCTTCTCAATTATGTGACTATTATTATTTAATAATTATGAAATTGTGACAAAAAAATTATGATAGATTACTCATTAATTTCAGCCCTATAACATGTAAGAACTTCCTTCTTAGACCCATATAAGTAAAAAGAAGGGTGAAAGGGGATGAGTTTTAGTCAACAACTAAGGGATGTTGAGTCACTCTAATTGTAGTGGAGTGGAAAATAGGGTTATTACACTCATGTTGAAGATTCTTGCAAGAAAAAGAACATTAAGACTCTATCTGAAGCCCACACCACCCTTAAAAATTTGTCTAGATCTAATAAACCAAATTTGATCCAATGCTAGGCCTAGAAGTTTATCACATTCCCTGCTCCTACGGAAAGTGATACATTGGCCAACAAGAAGGTCCTTCAAGGTTGAACTAAAAGAACTTACACAAGATTACCCCAATATTCATATCTCAAAATCATTTATAGTTGAGGGTTCCTATAATACTAAACATATTAATTTTGATGACTTCATATTCTCATAACCTCTCTATTCTATGCTCATCATGTCACTAGAGAAGCCCTCAAAATAGAGAAACATCCCAACAATTTAAATAGTAAAGATAGGTATAAATTTAGTCAATCCTTAAAACCCACCATCCAACATCTCACGAGACATCTAGTCCACCCATTTCCTCTCACTAACTTATTTTAAAATCTTTCAATACACAATGTAATATGGTTTATCTCTTCTTTAAATATTATTATCCTTCTTACATGTTTTCTATTATTATTTTTTCAGCAATCCATTGTAATTTCTTATTTTATTCTTAGAATTATGATCTTAGTGGGCCCTTTCTCTTCCCCTTTTTCCCTTTGTCCAACCTATCTTTGGACTAATTAATAAATATCTATATTAATAACATTAATTATTTGAAATTAATAAGTTTAGTTAGATTCACCTTGATATTATTCTCTTTATAATATTATTTTTGGTATTCATGAAATTCTTAACCCTAATATTATTAACTCTAATTTTTCATGTTTTTCATCTAATTTATGCTAATAACAAAATTATTAATAGAATAGGGACACTAATTGGTTTGGAATAATTCTCCACATTTTTTTTTTTATTGTTAATCGAAATTCACAATGCTTATATGAATTTTGAAGATTTCAATTCGATAAAAGAGGGAAAATTTAAAATTGCATGGTTACATTTGGCCTAAAAGTTAACTCATCTTCATGCATTCACCCAATAGAGAAATTGTTTGTCATTTAATTAAATTATCTGATTATAGATGAGACAACCCAAAGAATAGAGAAATTGTTTGTCATTTAATTAAATTATCTGATTATAGATGAGACAACCCAAAGAATAGAGAAATTGTTTGTCATTTAATTAAATTATCTGATTATAGATGAGACAACCCAAAGAATGTCTCATAAGGATGAGAATCTAACCCACTTGGTTCCTTTATTCCCTTTCTTATTAATTTTTCAACTTATTAATTTCCGATGCCAATAGTTTCTCTCTTTTAATTTTAAATTTTAAGTTTTTTTTCTAAGGTTTCTCTTTTTAATAATATTTTAATAATAAGATTATGCATTCCAATAATTTCACCCCATTTTGATTTTTAGACATCATCCTATTTAATTTTGATGTGAAGATTGGTTTGACATTTTTTAATTACTAACATAGATTCATATATATCAAGTCGATGAAATGAAATATGTGAAGATACAAACCTCTTTTTTAATGCGAGCAAAGGTTTGCAACCTAGGAGATTTGATCCTTCTTAGTTCTTGAGTGTTTTGGAGTTAAGATGCATCTATGTTGGTTTTGAAAGACACACTAATAAAATGTTTCAACTATAAGGAAACTTTAATTTTCTCTTATTTTAATATGATATATAGAATTATTCTTGTTATTAATATTTTTTAAAATGTTACATGTTTAATTCCCCCTCTCTCTCACACACACATATAATTTTGTTATTGGTATTTTTTAAAGTGTCAACCCTATATTAAACATAGAAAGTCCAAAATACAAAAAAAAAATTATTAATAGAATAAGGACACTATATATGTGTGAGAGAAATATTTGGTTTATAAAATAAATTAATTTTTTTGTTATTCATATTTTTTAAATTACACCTTTCTATCAAAACTACAAATAAAAATATAATAACACGTCTATATTTATAATAACACGTCTTAAGATATAGAGCCCTCTCCAAATATAGCCCTCTCCACTCCATCAATGAGAAATTAAAGTAAATATGTTTTAGAATTATACATATAACCTAAGCTATATATATAAATTGGCGAATATCCACTCAATATATAGTTTTCTTATCTGTGACTTGTATTATCTATCTAAATTTGTTAGAGTGAGTTATCTATATACTATAGATGTTGAACCATTAAAATCAATAAAATATATAGCCTGTAATTTGCATGGTGTAAAATCTGGCTCTCTCATAGTCTCTCAAATTTCTAACCACCCATATATCATTATTGAACATTGAATCGTAGACCTCCTTTAAAGAGACCATTGAAAAATGAGTTCTAAGACTCCTTAGCTTTATGTAAGAGGAAGTTGCGCTCTCAAGAAAAGTTGTCGTCTATTTAAAACTCATGAATTGATAAATGACGTCGTGTCGTGTATCATTTGATGGAAGCCGTGAAGATTTCAACCGTTCGTTGAAATGTGAAATCTTGAAATCCATTTCATTTCAACAAATGGTAGAGACTGTAGTTTGAATTTGAGTCGTGTTTGAAAATTATAGAATCAGATCAGTATAGATATGAGGCCCATTGTCTGCTACGTAGCATAATATTTCTGTCGCCAGCATCGCGGTTTAGGGTTTGCACAAATATTTCGAAGTGTGTGAACAACAAGTGGACGCAACGGATCCCTAGGGATTAGGAAAGCAAAGGCTCAAATAGCGATCGCATGATCGGTCATGGTGTGCACAACCACAACCAGAGGAGAAGGCATAACACAGTCAAGCAGAGAGATTAGGACTAGCTCCTGAGCAAAGCTGAGCGCTTGGGTTTTCATTTGGCTGAGAGCTGAAGGGTAGCTAGCTGTATGAGCGAAACTGATCGGGAGTAGGGCCTTACTAATTACCTCTTCTGGCCGTAT
Organism: Pinus taeda; assembly: GCA_000404065.3. Taxonomy (NCBI): domain Eukaryota; kingdom Viridiplantae; phylum Streptophyta; class Pinopsida; order Pinales; family Pinaceae; genus Pinus; species Pinus taeda. The sequence goes on along the minus strand of APFE031312962.1, from coordinate 18,637 downwards.
ACGAATTATTGTTTTATGTGTGAGTGATTTGCAAATGATAGATTATTGCTAACATATATAGAATTGGGTTGACAGATTCTTTAATTCATTGCTGTGAATCCACCCATTCCTTTAATTCATTCATGGCCATGGCCAACTCTAGAGGATTGCTTGTTATAGGAGTATTTCTTGCAGTGGTGCACGTGTTTTTTCCGCAACCTACCCACTGTACTGTCCATAGAAAATCTGTAAAACGTATAAACAGTAATTGGGAGAAGGTGGATTCCGCAGAATTGGAGGGCAGTTCGTCTGGAATTGCTGCCAACTTTGACAAAGCCCGTGTGTTGACAGTAGCTAAGGAAGCAGGTCAAGGCGATTTCACAACGGTCCAGGGGGCCATCAATGCAGTTCCAGTGCATAACAAGAACCCCGTCGTGATTAATGTCCGACCCGGCATTTATAGGTCGGTAATTAATGAAACCAAATAATAATAATGTGAGAGTTTCATAACAGGAGGAAATAGCTCCAACTTACATACATTTCGTTTATGTCGTTTACATAGAATGAATGGTTTTATTTTTATTGCGAAATAAATTATGTCAAAAAGGGAAGGTAAAGGAAAGTTTTGTGATCAGAAACCGAAAGGGTGTATATATGAGAGTCCTTTCCTTATTGTGTGTACTGGTACTGGTGTGCAGCGAGAAGGTGACGATTCCTGCAGAGAAGCCATTCGTGAGGGTCAGTGGGTCGGACGCCAACAGCACCGTCATCACTTGGAATGATAGCGCGAAATCGAGCGGTGGGACATATTATTCAGCAACGGTATCTGTGTATGCTTCGGATTTCACAGCCAGAAAAATCACAATCAAGGTAAGGTTTTTGAATTTTATTATTGACTATTAATGTCATAGTATAAAAAGTACATGAGATGACATATGCCTAGATTATATATATAATTTTTGAAATACTCAAGTCAAGTTTATATATATGCAGAATTCATATGGTCCGGGAAATCTTACCCCGGAAGATCAAGCTGTGGCGGTGAGGATTTCGGGAGATCGTTCTGCGTTTTACGATTGCAGATTTCTGGGGTATCAGGACACCGTGTTAGACGAAAGTGGGAGGCATTATTTTCAAAACTGTTACATTGAGGGTGCTATCGATTTTGTATGCGGCAATGGAAGATCTATCTATGAGGTAAAGTTTAAACCAAATACAAATAAAATCTGCAGTACCCACAGACAGACATTATTTTGATTTTGATTTCTCATATAAAATGGGAGCTGCTGATAATGAGTTTTTGGATTTGTTGATTGCAGAGCTGCAATTTGCATGCCATTCCTATAGATAATGGGGCATTTACAGCTCAGAAGAGATCTTCTCTATCGGACAACACGGGCTTCGTTTTTCTGCACTGCACATTGACCGGCAACGGATTAATGTTTCTGGGCAGGGCATGGGCACCATATTCCACAGTATTGTATGCTTACACTTACATGGCTGACATTATCGTTCCCCAGGGATGGGATAACTGGAAAGATCCCAGCAGAGATAAGTAAGTCAGCGCTATCCTTTTATTCTAACCCGCCTGCACCAGTACTATATATATATATATATATATATATAAAATTATATAATCCTGAGAATCCCATATCTCATTCTCAGTCTAACATATTCCTGTTTTCATTCTTTCTGCATCTGCAGAACCGCGCATTATGGGCAGTACAAATGTTGCGGAGCTGGTGCAAGTGAAACCAAAAGAGTTGCATGGTCGCATGAATTCAGTCCTACGCAGGCGGCGCCGTTTATAACCATCGATTACATTGATGGGCGTAGCTGGATCAGATAGATAGATGACATCAGCTACCGATTTCATTCCAAAAAATATTCCCATCCAAAACGCTGACCTGAATGAGAAGTTTATACGGATACAAAGACTTTGTACCCTGGTAATAGAAAATAAGTGCTGCATGTATGCATGCAGTGTAATGTAGAACAAGTGTGAATATAAATTATAGACCTGGAATGGTAATAAAATGGAGATTTTGTTTTTAAGTGATTTGTATTTTCTTTAATTATGTTTAACAAAAAAATAAAATAAGATATTCAAATTACTATTATATAAATTTATTTTTCAATATTATGAATCTTATTGATCAATATTGAATAGATTTATTATTATAGTTCTCTCTCACTCTCCTAAGAGAGAATAAGTAATAACAATGTTCACTCAACATTCATTATATATACAATAATGACATTACTATTAACACAATAATAACATGTACATTTTATGGTTGATTTTTAAAACATCAACATTAACATAATGCCAAAAGTAGGTGTCTATGGTGTAACCCAAAGCTAAAAATATACAAACAAATTTTGAATCATACATATACATGTATCATGATAGGATTGTACATGAAAAATAGTACTTTGAACACAAAAAAATTCAAATAGACATCCACAATTCTAATAGACATCCAGGCGCAGACGTGGCGCAGGATTAACTTCTAGTAGAACCACCTTCACCATGATAATTCCAAACTTTTCGGTCATGACGGCTTGTTGTGAACCCATGCCCATGCCCTTGGGTAGACATCCACAATTATAATAGACACCCACTGGAAAACGTGGCGCAGGAATAGCTTCTAATAGAACCACCTTCACCATGATGATTCCAAATTTTTCAGTCGTGACGGCTTGTTGTGCACCCATTCCCATGCCCTTGGGAGGTGGTCACTCGAATGAAAGCATGAGAGAAACTAATAGGAGATGAATCATCCCACTTGTCCATGCACATTATCCTTCCTACTCCCGACGGTATCAACTCAAAGTGTTATCCACATTGTTCATTTAATTATTCATAAATCTGTGGGACAAATTTCCACTACCCATTCATTCTATAATATTACAAGGTTGCTTCCAATCACCCACATGTTATTGATTACTTTACTTGTGTATGTCTGGATATAATAGATTTCCCAATCTCATGGCTACTATCTACTTTACTTTGTCTGGGATAAGAAGATGAGGAGCTACTGGGTGTAGGTGGAACAATCTTTTCATAAGAAAAAAATAGAAACATAAACAATAGCATACATATATTGCAGGTCTTTCTCAAGCTAAATTGTAAACTCTAAAATATAAACAAAATCAAACATATGCCATCAATACATCATTATAAGGCTATGAAAAAGATTATTCACACTGAGACAAAAATCATAACAAAACAGAGGTAGACAGATAGAGTACAAAAATTATAGAAAAAACTGAAGTTTTGAAAATGGAAAAAAGAGATCGAAATGTCTCTCCTTCAGATCGCAAAATAGCCTTGGCCATTAATGATACCATCAACCCTGCATTACTAAAGCATATGCCATCAGAGAGAACCACACCACGGTTGGAGAGAGCGTCCACCTCAATGTTTTGTTCCCTGTATACATGCTAAAACGACACATCAGGTAAGGAAGTCTTCAAGTCTCAAATTCGTTACATCCAATTGCATAGATGAGGGACATCCAGATCACTCCCACCCTGTATCAACTGAATTAAAGAGAGGGAGTCGTCAATGATCTTAACCTTCTCAATGCCTATCCAAGAGACACATTGAAGGGCACCCCATAAAGCAATCATCTCTTCCCTGCAATTGTCTCCAAACCCATCAAACAAAAAAAAATGATACAGAGAAGAGGGATCAATACAAAGATATACTCCACATCCACATCTTCCCCTGAAGATGCACCGTCAAAGTAACATATGGGGAATATACTATCAAAATCAATGAAAGTGACTGATCGAGAAGGAGCCTTGGGATGCCATGGACCAATTTCATTGAAGTATGCAACAATCTTGAGGTCCACCATCTTGATATCTGGGACTTTACCCTAAAAAATGAGGTTGTTCCTAGCTTGTAAAGTCCCCCAAAATGTATAAATGAGACAACCCTATAAGGCCTCGCATGTTGGGCCCATGTTATGAGACAATATGTAATAGAAAATAATTCACGTGTGACATTTAATCCCAGGAGATGGGAAACCTCCTCCCAAACAACACCGACAAAAGGACATTTTTGTTATATACCTAGGGGGGATAATATGGGGTACCAAGGGAGGTACCCAAGGTAATAATGTAATAATGGGATGGGCCATAGTAATAAATAAGGTTGTTAACCCATATCATGTAAGGGACCACAAGTAGTTAGTATTAATGTAATGGGCCCATGGTATTAGTGGATGGTATGAGGGAACCATGGTAATGATCCATGGTATTGTATGTATGAGGCCTATATAGAGGCTAGAGACTCCACATGGAGAATGTCAAGGAATTGTGAAGGAATATTGTATGAACAAGCATATGACTTGTGGAGTGTTCTCCTTCCTTAACGAGTGAATGTATGGTGTTGCCCTACCTTAAGGGTTTGATCAATAAAGAATCATTTCATATTATTTCTGTGTTTATTTGCATTATCTTATATTTTCATATCAGATCTATACTATCGTTCCTTGACATTCTCCATGTGGAGTCTCTAGCCTCTATATAGGCCTCATACATACAATACCATGGATCATTACCATGGTTCCCTCATACCATCCACTAATACCATGGGCCCATTACATTAATACTAACTACTTGTGGTCCCTTACATGATATGGGTTAACCACCTTATTTATTACTGCCCATCCCATTATTACGTTATTACCTTGGGTACCTCCCCTGGTACCCCATATTATCCCCCCTAGGTATATAATATTCCACCCCCCTTAGCATGTTTCATCCCTGAAACATGGGAAGAACACGAATAATAAGATCTGCTCAAAAGAGTAGTCCACTGGTACCATGCTCGTGCATCTAGCCATCCAAGAGAAAGGTGAACCCTCGATATCACTGGTGCCTCGCTCGCTTGAGATGGAAGTTGACCGTGGTAGCTCTTCTGTGTTGATGTGTAGTAGGTGGACCTTTGCTCCTCTCTATATGTCTTGCGGGGCTTGTTGTCCTTGTGGCTAATTTGTTGCCATCTTGTTGGTTGTTTTCTTGCTGGGTGGTGTGGGTGGTGATATGCTGACGGTGTATCTTTCTTTAATTCACCACCTAATGGAGCCTGATTGCTATGTTGTGGTAACTACGGTGGTGTCTTACCTTCCAATATCAATTCAACCACTGAGCCCTCCTCAGATGTATCAACACCTGTAACCTTTTCTGCTTCAGCCTCTGTTTGTGTTTGATTGTCTATCATCACTGGCTCATCATCTAATATGTTAGACCCTAGAACATATTCTCCTTCAGCCTCCTTGGACTCTACCTATTTATTAATGGAAATATCCTGTAATGTAATTTTCTTCTTTTTAAACCAGAGCTTTAGGAATTTCTTCTGCACATTAATATTGATAGTACCCGCAGATTCCATCCAAGGATATTCCAAAACAACATCCATATTATCCATCTTTGAAGTATAAAAATCACCATGCAACACATACTTATCCATAGAAAGCTTCAAATCCTTGTACACTTGAACATCTTCATCATCCACTTGTGTGTTTTCAATGTGTTTTGCTGGAATTTGCAATTTTTTTTCCAAGTTGACATTTATGAGATTTTGCTTGCAACTCGGATTTATAGACAAAATGATTTTCTCCTAATCTATACTAACTATGCATATGATTGGTATGCATGAGTGACAATTGTTTATGAGTTTATGATGTGAACATGTTAGCTAGTTATTGTTATGGACATCATGGCTTTATTTATGTTGATTTGACATGTTGTGAAGTTATATCATGCTAAACTAGATTGATTGTACAGACAAGATAACCTCCCCTGAGATACATTAAGGAATGAGTTTGATTATGTCATCTATTTGATGGTTGGGTGTTTGAATATGTCATCTAGTTGATTTATTTAAAATTGTATGTTTGGAAGTTGTTTTAATGCTTGATTATTTGCATGATATGAGTATGTGTCTATGGGATTGCATGGATAAATGATACTGGTTTAAGATGGTTGTACTAATACATATGTGTTGAGGCAACTGATATCTACTTGAGTGTAAGCAGGTGCTAGTCAGAGCATTATGGCTAACAAGTGTGAGTTGATTATGATATGTTTGTTAGCATTGACAAAGTTTTATTTCAAATTAATAAATAGGATGCCTTGATGCTTGGAACATGTGACTAAAATGTGTAAACAATTGCAGGAAACATGTTTAGCATTAGTGTGAGAAGGTAACAATTGATTTGCTTATATGTACTTAACAGCTGGGTGATGTGATAGCATATAGAAAGACTCAATTGTAGCAAGGTAAATGGTAAAATAAAGGAATTGGGTAAGAATTCCTTTGGCTATGTTTGGAATCCCAATTTCAAACGAATGAGTGCTTTACATACATGAAGTATTATCAAAATTGATTTGTTTGAGAATATGTGGATATGTGCTATATTCATGGACATGTATTGAAAGTAATAATTATTGGTGTCTAGTTATAGCTATATATGTCAAGGGAATTGGCATCCCTAGAGTGATGGTTTGGATGTGTTAAACTACAAGGCAACGTGCTTGGCACAACAAGGTAAGATAATTGTTATATTGTTATGTTTACTTATGCACTGACAGTTGTGTGCCTATGGCAGTATGATGTAGGGGATTACACGACACAACATATTGCCATGAAATATTGAATAAGGATCACGTTGAATTTCCCTTAGAGGCATTGTGAACCCATGGGGATTGAGTCATGGTGTTTGTTGCTAGTTTTGTGCTTTTGGCCTTTTGTGATTCGTTTGTGCTTGATTTGCAGTTTTGATTGCGTAGGGTGCATGGCCATTCAAATTTGTTTGTGGTGTCATATTATTATTGGTTTTCATGGTTTTCTTATTTTTTTTCTCTTGGTCTTTCCTTTTATGTTTTGAGCATCTTGGGAATTGATCAGCAAGAAGGAAGTTAATGGAGCCTAGGAAGAGTTGTGTGATACCCGATACGTAATGTAAGACCCTAATGAAGCTCAGTGCATGAGTAAGGCTAATTGAAGGTAAGAATATGACAATCGGTTGGACTGGTTGGGTCCATTGGGGTAAATGGATGGTGGAAGTACAAACATGAGAAAGGTAATTAAAAAGGTAAAGTAAATGGATTTTAGGTGTCAAATGCCTTGGTTATGTTGGGAACCATTGTTCTCAATGTTGTGCATGTTGTGAATGGATAAATGGAGTTCTCTTAATCTTGACCTTATGCTATTTGGTAATTATATTGTGATCATGATTATGTTGATGTCTATATATGTATACATGTATGTATGTATGTCATTGTTTAACAGTGTCATCAAAAATCATGATTGTTTAATGCTAATATGCATATGTATGTATGTATGTCATTTTCTGATGGGATCATGATTATTTTATGCTAAAAGTTATATATATACATATATGTCTCTGTGTGTGTGTGTGATTGTTTGATAGGGTTGTGAGGGATCATTCTTTGGAGGAATGGTTTCTTATGCAGGTGAAGGGAATGAAAGAGGCTCCTGGTCTTATGGGGAATTAAGTGGAGGGAGTAGCCTCGACATATCTATGAGGTAAATATAATGTGGATATGAGTTGATATTATGTTTTTATACTATGCCTATGTTTACGTTATGAACAAGTAATGCTGAGAGATACATCAACAAAATTTAAACAACATGATCCACGACATGCTAGGATAAGCATGGATGGTGGAGAGACACTAGAAGCAAGGTTGCTTGGTAGAGACATTGTGGTTTTGATGTGAAGTACTACTATTCTATATATATTGTATATGTTGCACCTGCGATGTTGTGTGCATACAATGTTGTGTGTATAGGGTGTTGCATACATGTTGTTTATGCAATGCTATCTATAGATAGTGTTGTGTACATGTTGTGTATAGATGGTGTTGTGTGCATGTTGGATATGTGGTGTTGTGTACATATGTTGTTGTGCACATGCTGGATATGCAGTGTTGTGTACATATGGTGCTTTGTGCATGTTTCATATGCGGTGTTGTGTACATATGGCATGGTGTGCATGTTGTACATATGGTGCTATGTACATATTGCGTTATGTGTATGATTGTACATGTGGTGTTGTTTACATGTTGTGCATGTGGTTATGTGTACATGTGGTGTTGTGTACATGTCATGCATGTGGTGTTGTGTACATGTGGTATCACGTACACATTGTTCAGGTGATGCTGTGTACATGTGGTGCATGCAGTGTTTTGTACGTGTGGTATTGTGTTCATGTTGTACATGTGGTACTATTGTACGTGTTGTATTATGTGCATGTTATACATGTTGTGTTGTGTACATGTGGCATTGTGTGCATGTTGTACATGTTGTTTTGTGTACATGTGGTAATGTGTATGTGCATTGCATAGTCATGGTACCTCGACATGTGTATTCATTGTGTTGTATTATGTGTAGGTGGATGTATTATGTTGTGTTGTACATAATATGTAAGTGTATGTATTGTGTTGTGTTGTACACTAGGAGTAGGCGTATGTGTTGTATATCAGGTGTAGGTGAATGTATTGTACGTCATGTGTGGTTGTATGCATGTGGTGTACACTATGTGTATGTGTACGTGGTCAAAGAAAAGGAACTCGGTGTTTGTCAGGTGTGACAACCAATCTAGTGTGCATACAGGAAGGATCAATTAAAGGATAAGTATCAATATTTTATTTCATTTTTAATTATGCATGTGATCTATGATTCTGGTTTATGATGGTTACATGTGATCTATGATTTTGATTTATGATGGATGATTTTTGAGCTAACCAGATGTGATATGTTTATACGTGATGATTTGGTCAAATATTCTAGTTTGACTTCTTGTGACACGAAGTAAACATAAGCGCAAGTGTACCTTATTGATGAGCCACCAATGAGGTATGATTTGGATTTATTTCAATTCGTTTTGAATCTAATGGAAATTATGTACTTGGTACAGGAATGCATGAACATGCTCGATTGGGTGGATGCAATTGACTGCAAGAAATAACAACCATAGTGAAAGGAATTGGACGGACAATAATATGTTGTTAAAGCACTTCATAATCATGACCATTGTGGGACACTACTACTCAATAGTGTCCATTGATTTCCATGAGCATGCTATGATTGGTATGATGGTTTTGAGGTAGGGATATACCTTCGTTTTTGGACCTTTTGATGTGAGGAAATCTTGCCAGGGATGGTTTCCTGAGGGACTGTGTAGCAGAAAAGGGGATGCCTGTGGAAATTGGAAGGTGTGTGACTACACTAAAGGGGGTGGCTGAAATGCCTAAGAGACTATGTAGCAAAGAAGTGAATATGGAATCATATGCACATTGCAAGTGTTCCTTGGAACAATGAGTCAGTAATTGTTCACTGAGGGGATACGTGGCACGAGATCGTACCGTTGGACAATGGATGCAACATTGACCTTGGAAGTGGATTTTGGACTTCCTAGGAACGAATTAAATCCTGGTATTGAGGTTGGAGGTGTGAACCTCTAGATTCCCTTATTGCGGATGCATGATTTGTGTCCTTTTATTCACTGGTTTAACAAATGTGCATATGTGTATATCATTGTAAATATTGTATCAAGTTGGATTTATAAAGCTCCATGAACAATATTGTTATTTGGTTGTTGAAGTAAATGTGTATTATTATATGTGGTGGTTATTATAATTACCATAATGAGGTGTGTTATCAAGATCTAGTGAACAATATGTTTGTCATGTTTCAATAGTGATAATTGAAAATATTGCAACGATCTATGTTATAAAGCTCCATGGGGAATATGTTTTGCTTTTCAGTTGTCTTGCTGGTTGTAGGTGTCATTGGATATTGAGGATGGTGTTCCCCCAAGGGGAAGGGTTTTGTAACATCCCTTGTCAAAAATCCATGTAAAACATATAAGACGAAGGTCATGGGACACATATTCCAAGCTGAATGATGGGAAAAACATCCTAGTGGATGTTCATTTCGGTTATTATGTCTAAAGGAAAATGGAAAGGGAAAAGGAAAAGGCTTTAGAAAGTTAAGAGGCAATTATTGAAATTTTATTTATGAAGATAATGGAAATTAGGAGAAGAGTAAGGTGAAAGGTCATAGGTTGCATGTGAGGAGGAAAAAGAAGGAAAATAATGGAAAGTGAAGAAAATACAGTCCTCATCAAGAAACACGTTTTCGAGGACGATTTGGTAGCTTTTACTGGTTAACCTTTTCTCAGTTTAGTTTTGGATCTCTCTATCTATTCTCTCTCTCTCTCTCACACATTCTTGGACACTTGGATTTTTCTTAGAGCATTTCAGTACTGGATCAAGAAAATAAAAGAAGGAAAGGAAAAGAAAGGATCAAGCAAGGAAGAACTTGATCGAGCGGCTATAATGGGATTATTTGCAGGTATCGATTTGCAGGTATGCTTTCCATGCTAGTTTTGGCATGAACAGTTATGCATGTGTGCTCTTGGTTCTCTTGTTGTCATTGGCATGGGTTTTTCCAGGAGTGGCAATGTTTTTCAACCTAGCATTGTCATTTCCAGATAGCCTTGGTGTGATGGGGTTCTCATGTTTGGTTGAGCTAGATTTCTGAATGGATTCGAAGCTAAGTGAGGTGGATGTTTGAAAAGAAGAACACATGGCCTAGTGATCCTTGAAGCAAACTATGGATTGTGCTAAAGCCTTGGCCTAGTAACCCATGAACCGAACTGTGGGATGTTGTACAACTAGGTTCTATGTTGCCTCAGTGGGACTAGGAATTCTTACACAATGAATGATGGGATATGCGGTAAAGCCTAGAGGTGTGTGCCCTTGATCGGGACTAGGAATCCTTGACTAGTGAATGGTAGGATATATGATAAAGCTTGGAGGGTGGTGTCTTGATTATGGCATAATGATCCTTGAATCATATTGTGGATTGCGGTAAAGCCTAGAGACTAGGAGACAATAAAATTCCTCTTGGTGTAGGTGGAAAAATCCATTGGAATCCATGCTTATTTGTTTTTTTTTTGTTTTTTGTTTTTATGAGTTCCACATTCATGCTTGGAATATGGCACAGGGGTGGTTGGCTGAAATAAAGAATTGGTTCAGCCAATCTATGGTCAAGTGGTTCGTGGAAGTCCCAAACTTGGTTGGGATTTACATTCATTAATAAGGGTTCCATCTCCTTGGTATTTCATGTGTAAATGTATTGGTTTATATGCAAATTCTATGGTTTTTGTATCATTATTATTTTTTTTGTTTACATGCTGGTTTTGAGCATGTTTTATGATAGTGATGATGTATGGATCTCATCATGTTTTGATTTGTAAATGAATGAACAATCAAAATATGACCTAATAGATGATAATATAGCTAATTTGATAAGGCATCAATGTTTCTTAGCAATTATTAGATAAGTATGATACCCCTATGCTCAGATATGTTCTTATGACCTGTAGATTACATGTTCATAATGTGTTTGACAAAATGTATGACATGGTTAGGATTACTTAGGTCAGGTCATTGATCCATTTTTGTGTTAGAGGCTTTGTCTGTGTGTCATTCATTTCCTTGGAAAGTCTCATCAATTTCCATGCAGTGGTATGGAGACTAGACCTGAAAAAGTGGCTTAAATCTCGCAGTCTCTCACATAGAACTGGTTGAAAAAGACTTCAATCTCTCCATTGAAATATTTGTGGGAGAAACTGGAGGGCCCTAGTTGCATGCATTCCCATGTCATGGGAGCGACTTCGGGTTTAATTCATTGAAATGCTAGGTTAACTCATGGGTTGGGCACTTGGAGTGGTGGATTAGCTCCTGGAGCTCTTGTAGCAAACGAGGGAGGTCTATAAAGTGTTGCTTCATTGGTTCCACTTCCTTAACTACACTTAGGGAGTTGAATTATATCATAGTAACTCTTTGTCACATGCTTACCTCGGTGGAATGGTTAGCTTGGGTAAATGTTAGAGGAGGGTTTTACATATTCTTTCTCTCGAGCATGTTAGAGTGTTATGGCTATTAGATGATGCCATCCTTGTAGATTCTAAAAAAACTTGCGACAACTAATAGAGGCCACTCCATCATATGAATCTCATGCATTTTTGAGCTATAGGGCGTCGTGATGACATCTACCTTTCTCTTTCAAGTCCCCTCCATTTTTGGATCATCTCCCTCCCAGATAATGGTCCTTATCCTTTCAAAACATTATGTGTATTCAAGTGATGCATGCTTTTAAGAAAGGGATTGTGCAAGGTCAACCTTCACATGATCAACTCGTGTGAATTTAATTGGTGGTTGACTAGTTTTATCTAAATATTAACATTCTTAGTTTTGGTAGAAAATGAGATAAAAACATATATATGTAAGAGAGGTTGTTGGATTTTATAAGCATAATTTTTAACTTAATACTCCAAATCTTAGAGAGGAATTCATTCTCCTGTTGGTCGTTAAGTTGTCCTTAACATTTACTTGTCAAACTAGTAGATCATACAGTTTGAGGCACATCATAGTAATTGCCAAGAAGGACTAGTAAAATATGTATTACAAGACACTATCTCCAACCAAACATTAAATCTCTCTAAGTTCTGTAATAAAAAATAATCAAGAACCCTACTACTCTGTTCCTACACTAGCTGATTTTGCAATATCAAAACTACTCTAGCTGATTTTGCAATATCAAAACTACTCTAGCTATTGACAACACCACTCATGAACCATTCAAACTGACTGAGATAAGAAACAAGAAATAAATCATTCAATTAACCACAAATTCCCATCAACAAGCTCCAAGATAAACCAATGAATCACACAGGAAATATCACTGTTGTGAAAAAAAAGTTACTACTGTGTTTATGATGCCTAGCAACAAAATATATTCACTTTGTTCTTTGGAAAGAAAAATATTGTGATAAACAAAGCATGAACATGTGAATCCAAGAAAATCACTCTCACCTTAATCACACAAGAAACATCAATCTTCAGATCTCAAAGTTGACTCAAGTTTCGACCAAAAGGAATGACTCCAATCATACACAGTGAAAAGGGAACCAAGTTCAAGTAAAGGAATCAAAACATAAACCTTGCCTTTGAAACAAACTCTTCTTCACACTCACTTATCGAAGCATAAACATTTCTTCTTTGCACTGATTAACAAGACATAAAAATATTTCTCCTTCTCGACAGTCAAATGGTCTCACTTTATCTCCTCTTTCCGCCTCTCGGGTTACTGTACAAAACAAAGTATTTGAATAATATGTATTATAAATCACTCCTATGTTGTTTCATTAAACCCAAAATGTAATAGGAAGGATTCAAATGATTATAAACATACTCTTCCTAAATAGGGAATATATTGATCTTTATTCTTGTACCTACCCTAACCCTCCAAGTTTCGACTTGTCAAGGCCTCTATCTTCCATAATATCACAATGATATGAAATCATAGCAAATTCAAGTGTTTAAATCATATAAATAGTTTGGTTTCACAAGTTCTTGTATTAACAATTCATCACATAACGATAAGAGTACATAGAACCTCAAAAGAATCCTATAGAATGAAAGAAGGAAATTGAAAAGATAATAACATTAACCTTTTGTTTTCAATCTTTTAAATAAAAAACTCACAACAAGAAGAAGCAAAAGACCAGCATTGAAATTCTATTTTCAAAATGATATCATATCCCATTGTAACTATTTGAAGCATTAAAAAATCATTGCATAAATCTCCAAAACAATACCATTCAATCTCAAATATGGTCGACCACACACACAGTCACCGAGCTTGTTTATTTGTGATTCACACATAAATAATGAAAACCACACTCCAATATTCATTCCATTGCACACATGACTACCACTAATCGAAGGGTAACAAGCTAGCTTGGTCGGGTCCTCGTCAACTAGCTTGTTCCCTTATTGAGGAAAAGAAAGAATAATTAAATGTTAAATGAACATATATAACGTTAAAAACATAGTGAACTCAATATTTCCATTGGAATGATTATATAAATAAAAAAACCTAGTTTAGTACATCAATTGTTCGACGGTCCAGTCCCATAGAGAGATCTAGCAATTCCAACTCATGATTAACATTATAGAAAGACCAATGGCATCACTTACCTAATTGTTCCTATAACCTAACTTATCTAGAAATATTAGAAATATTCATGGCCATCAAGGGCCTAGAAAAATAGAAACAGTTTGAAAACACACTAATGTCATTACCATTAACACAATAATAACTACACGTTATGGTTGATTTTTAAAACTTCAACATTGATACAATGTGAAAAGTAGGTGTCCATTCATAATTTTATTTTACCTAACCCAAAGCTAAAAACATATAAACAAACTTCGAATCATACATATACACCTACAATGATAGGATTGTACATGAAAAAATAGTACTTGAGCACAAAAAAATTCAAATAGACATCCACAAGAAAATGTGCTGCAGACATCCTCTTGCAGACATGGCGGAGGATTAAATTCTAGCAACACCACCTTCACCATGGTAATTCCAAACTTTTCGGTCACGACAGCTTGTTGTGTACCCATTCCCTTGGGAGGTGGTCACTAGAATGAAAGTATGAGAGAAACCAATAGAAGATGAATGAAGCATGAGAAAAAACTAATAGCAGATGAATTATAATACCCAAAAGAATAAGAAGATATTCTTCAAATTGAATGGATTAATGCACTTTGAAATAAATTTTGAAAATAAGATAATGATACCCCTCATTCAAATTTAAGACAAAGTAAGGTGCGAATAATTCAAATTTCAAATGTTTGTTATGCCCCTAGTTTAGAATATAGTTTGTGTAGTTTTGAGAAGCTATGTATATATTTGAGAATAAAAAGTACAATATTTATGATGAAGGTCACATTAATAATAATATTATATCTTCAAGGATCATAAGATTGGAGTGAGATTGATTGTCCTTCTCACAAAGTCGGGGAGGTCAAGGGTTCGGGTTCGATTCTGTTTGATCCCTTTAAGGTTGGGCTATAATTAAGGTTACCAATTTACCTTGTTCACCATCCATGGATCATGAAGAAGTATTTTTTTGGTTCATTTGAGCATTTCCTTGACTAAATAAAAGGAAACAAATTAATTATGCAAGTTTCCATAAAAAATAGATGTTTCCCCCATTGATTAAAAGCAGAATTCCACATGTTTTGAATGTTGTAATGGATTAGGAATATTGTCCTATTTTAGGGGCCCTGGTTGTGGCATCAGAAGTTTAGGAATTTAGGTTTTCATGATTTCTATTTACTTTGCAAGAAACATATGTTGAATGGTATTGGAACCCTAAAATAACATGCAAATAACAACAATTAATAGTTCTACCAAAAAAAGATTAGAGTCACAACAAAAATAAGAAAGAGAACACTCTTTTCTTAATTGGAATAAACACAAATGGAGAGGATCCAAATTTCTGCAACAATAATTTATTTTAATTTGTACATTTTATTAATTTTCATGCATAATACCTCAATGGGATTCAACTATTTTACAAGGTTAATATGCTTCATAAGAAAATTAAAATTAAAATGCTTGTTGGTTTAAGTCACAACCAAGTTTATATAAATTTGAATGGAAATATACCAACATAGACATCAAAATAACCTCAATTTTTCTCCCTTCTCTATTTCCCTTTTCCTTCATTTTCCACCTATTTTCCTTTGTCTCTGCTCCTTTTCTATTCTTCTCCTCTTCCAATAATTTTCCTTATTCTCCATGAATTCCTCAATATTTTTCTCTATATTGACTTCTTCCTTTTGTGGGAGAATAAATTCCTCTCTAAAACTTGGAGTATTAAGTTAAAACTTATGCTCATAAAATCCAACAAACTTTCTTACAAAGACAAGAGTCTCAATTTCTTAGCAAATTCTAAGTATTTCTCTCATTGTCTACCAAAAAGGATTTTAGGAGTTCGATAAAACTAATCACCCACCAATTAAATTCATAGGAGTTGATCATGTGAAGGTTGACCTTGCACAATCCCTTTCTTAAAATCATGCATCACTTGAATATTCATAATGTTGTGAAAGGACAAGGAACATTAGATGGGAGGGAGACAATCCAACAATGGAGGAGACTTTAAAGGGAAAATAAAATATCACCACAAGACCTTATAGCTCTAAAATGCATGAGATTCATATGATGGAGTGGAATCGATTAGTTGTCACAAGGTTCTTTAGACTCTACAAGGATGAGATAATCCAATAGCCACAACACTCTAGCATGCTCAAGGGAAAGAATGCTTCTACATAAAACTTCAGAAGTAAGAACAAAAGTGAGCTCCTAGTCACTAAAAGGATAGCAAAAAATGATAAATGTTGATTTAGGTGAATATCAATGGCTATCCACCTCTTCCAATGTCTCAACAACTCTCTGCCTTCTTAGTAGTTTTTTTATGCCTTTTGGCTCTCAAACTTCTTGGGTCGTTTTGAGGCCAAAAATTATTTTTTCTGGAAATTTGGTGGGCTAGGGATTGCCACACAATTCCCTAGCCCTAGTCAGAAGTTATTATCACGGGATATTTCTTTCCACCCAGATATCATGCACCCAAAAAACAGATATTGCTTGAAAACGTTGCATCCCTCAGAAGTTGATGCATCAACTAACCACCCAAATGCCCACAAATATTTTATTGTTTCATCTTTTGGACCTCTCGAGTACTTTCCTTATATTAAAATCCATTATTTTAGCATCTTTCAATATCTATTAGGAATGCATATAGCCATCATATCTCTTTATTTAGATATAGCTTCCAGCATTTTAGCCAATTTTTATTACTATTTCATTTATTAATAGAAGTTAGGTCTCTAATATCTACTATATTTATTTGTGTGTTTTCCATTTACTTTCCTCCATTTCATTTCCTTTCATGTATGAGACAAATCGATGGTGTTAGAGCAATATGATCCTTGTTGTGGTGTTTCTCTAAAGAAGGTGTTGCTCTTTGTATCCTCATAATATGCTATCATTTCCTCCATGAAAATTGACCACATAACAAGTTGTTTACTAGAACAAAGCCCTTTATACCATAAAAATTGATCTGGTTCTAAATATGAAGATGCAATACATACCTTTTGTAATAGTGGTACACCATGTAGATCAGGATATTTCTCCATATGTAGTATCCAATTTACTAGATCCTTTCCATGAAACTTCCTCATATCGCCTTTTCTTGATTTCAGGTGCTTGATCTTGAAATGGTTGTAATTTGTACTTTCAGATCTCAAAGTTCTGAAATTGTCTTCTACAATAGCTCTTTTATTCCTCTTTCTAACCCCACAAGTCTAATTAGAATTTGATTCTCCAATAAATAGTTATACCCAATCTCCTAAGATGACCTGATTATATAATGTTTCAGTAGAGCAAAATTTCACGACATGGCACGTGTCATTGTTTCGACCTTCAGATCTGAAAACTACGCACTTACAACTATAGTTCGTCCTCTTTCTATAACTTCTTACAAAATTTAAATTTGTTTCTCAGAGAAAAAGTTATGACGATTTTCCCAAGGTCACCTGTTTAGGATGTAATTCAGGAGTCTACAAAAACCCTAACATCGTCAGATTATATATCCAAAAATGTAGCGATACAAGATCTTAAATTCAGACCCAAGATTTAGAATGATTTCTTTTTAAATGGGTTTTTTATTTAGCTTCTGAAACTTTGTAGCAAAAGGTTATAGTGAAAATACCATGATGACCTATTTTAGATGAAATTCTAGAGCTTGCAAAATCCCTCACTTCCGCATATCATATCTTTGAAAATATAGTGAGACAAGATATGAAATTTAGACACGTGGTTCAACAAAATTTCTTCTCAAATGGGTTTTTTTTTTTAGCTTCTGAAATGTCGCAGAAAAAACGTTGTAGAGAAAATACCACGATGACCTTTGGAAAAGGGTAGGCAAACCTAGAATCCAAAAGGGCTCTGATACCAAATGTTATGGGAAAAACCCAACTCACAAAAACATAGAAACAAAGATTATCATCAATGACTAGAAATAAGCCTCTTCGAGGGGGGCAACCTCCTTTTACAATACACAAATGAACCAATACTGGATGATACAAATGACATGAACCTCCTTTTCTATATATAGGAGGTCTAAGGGTCATAATATTAATTCAGAACCGACATAACAATAATAATGTAAGGCACATGAATAATGATAATGGCTCTATGGGGCAACAATAATAAACAATATGGGACTACATGGCAACAACAATATAATAAGGGTGTACTATTAACAATAAGGGGTTACACTAGTAGTATAGGGACCTAACACACCCTTAGCTCTTCTATCCTTCCATGCAGCGTCTTTAATCATCACCCTAGATAGTCTTGTCCCCTCCATCCATTTAATTTTAATCCCATCTTGTTCTAATTTATCCCCTTATAGCTCCAACATCTTTATTTCCACAATGCAGTCACTCAATCCTAGCTTCCTTGGGTAGATAACAACCTGATTCATATTTGGGAAAGAAAAATCAAAAGGCTTAAATCCTACATTAAATACTCGGTAAAATCTTATTTTCATTCCCATCATTTTGTTATACAATCTCTAGAAAAATAAAATGGCATTGTTCATACCTCCACGGATGGAAAATAAGTTTCCTTAAATGTTTTGATCAAGTACAAATATAAATTTAACAAGTACCTCTC
>APFE031312957.1:19039-39276 GCA_000404065.3 Pinus taeda | reverse complement strand
TTTTCTTGAAATCAAATTATCTTAATACTACTTATACTCTCACTAAGCTCTTCTTCTATCATCATTCAATAATTTTCTTGAAATCAAATTATCTTAATACTACTTATACTCTCACTAAGCTCTTCTTCTATCATCATTCAGTAATTGTCTCGATGATGGATCCCTGTTGGGATTTGAATCATTGACAAGTATGATTATTACTGTGGATACTCCGAGATTCAACTTAAAAGAAATGAACCACATATGCCTGAAATCCAAAATAATGACATGTATATCTATTTGAATTCATCATTCAAATTGATATCAATTATATCCAACAATAAAAGATAGTTTTTCATTGATTAAATAACCATATAATTAAATTGAATTCACAATAGTGCAAAATCCATAAATTAGACACTTATCTAATCGAATCAAATTGAAATAAAAGAAGGCTACCAATCAACCTTTTGTTGAAAATAACAACAAGAAATGTTAAAAATAGAATCCAGAAATTCCAGTTTAATTTGTCCTTGAATTAAGCTGAGAATTGAAATCGAATTTTATTCTTATAACAACTTGTTATAGTTAACTAAAGTGAGTTGACTTAGTTAACTTAAGAATTTCGAGTTGGAAGTCTTTCTGAAGTCATGTATATGTTCTCCCTATATTATAGGGGTCTAGGATGAGTTAAGTATGAGTGGTAATTAGTTAACTTAGATTATGGAGTTAAGTCTAGTTAAATTAGTTCCAAATTGTTTGAGGAACTAACTGTGAATTAACAGTTAGTTGATGCATTAGTGTACTCAACTAGTGCTACTCCAGTTAACTGAATATTCCCTCATCAACAACTCATGCATGTCGATTCTGAGAAAGACCCAGTTGACGCTAGAGTGCAGGGACAATGTACTATTTGTTTTAGATTTTTCTGAGTTGCACTGATAGTGCATGCATTCAGGAACTGGGGAATTTCCCTTTAAATACAGGCTAATTCTCTCAGGAATTATGCAAAGAATTAGAAGCTTGGAGGCTTGGAAATTTAGCTAAGTATTAGACAAAGGAAGTCATCGTCCAGAGGATAGGAAATAATTATGCAGGTTAAGCTCAAGGTTGAGCAGAGCATATTGTATTCATCCAAATTATTTGACCAAGGGCGCAAGGAAATAAGGACTTGGAGAGCTGGAGAATTGGATAAGTGTTGGCCAAGATGTTGCTTGTGAGTTGGAGATTCATTTTACTGAGTGTTGGGATTGTTTTTGAGAGAACAAGCATTGTATTATCATCTTGGATTTCTGATTAATGCAATATAGATAGTGGGGTTTTAAGTTGTGGCTTTCCCTAAATGCTTATTGTGTTATGTGCCATTAATGTTCTTCCTCTTGTTGATTATTGTTTTCATCGATATTTATGGGCTTTCGCTGTAAAGAGTAGAAGTACATTCTTGGCTCTTTTTTTAGTAGATTACATGAGCTTGTGAACCTATAGGAAAATATACATGGTATCAGAGCTAGATTTGCAAGATTTTCTACATGGTATCGGAGCAAGATTATTTTTTTGGACCACAATTTTTCAGAGAAGATATGAAAAATTTTGTACAAAATTTTCAAAAACAAATAGCAGATCTAGATTCCTTGTGAAAAAAATACCCAAATTCAAAAAAAAATTGGTCAAAGCAGAGTTCAGATGAGGGAGATATCGTTGATTTAAAATCAGCTCTTTTTCTAGAAAATTTTGCAATGGCGAGACAGAGGAAGATATGGTGAGCCTTGCTCTTCTTGGACTCCCAAAGAGTTGGCATAGTTATCAGGACTTTGTCAATGGTTGGGAGAAGCTTCCAGATTGGGAATGACTGTGGTCGGATTTGATGCGGGAGGAGATCAGGAGGAACACTAGAGATGGGACCTCTTCCAAGGAAGTGGAAGAGGATTTTTCCTTAGCGAGTAAGGCAAAGCAGGCTAAGGGAAAGATGTCCTCAGGCAAGGAGGGAAGAAAGAATATGGGATTGATGAAAGTCAAGTGTTTTCACTATCACGAGCACATGCACTATGCCAAGAACTGCCCACAAAAGAAAGCAAGTGAGAAGGAGCTAACAGTAGCTACATTAGGTGAGGCTCTAGCTTCACAATTCGAACTTGATTTCACTCTCATTGCATGCATGGCCGACACTGCCATGGGAGGCGTGTGGTATCTTGATAGTGGTTCCTCATTCCATATGACAGGGAATAGAGATCTCTTTAGTGATTTTAAGGAGAAAGACCTCAAGCAGAGTATAGAGTTTGGAGATGATGAGAGGTATAGAGCTATCGGGATCGGTACGGTTACCTTTCAGAGGGAGTCTGGCTCCCCTCTCAGGATCACATATGTGATGTACATTCCAGGACTAGAGAAGAATCTTGTTGCAGTTGTCGTATTGGAAGACTGTGGCTATGATGTGGTTTTTAGTAAGGGAAATGTTTTGCTTAGACACCACCACGAGGCAGGTGAAACAGATCAGTGCACGGGTCAAGAACCTGTCTGTTCCTGAAGTTCAAGGTGCATGAAAAGCCTTGAGGATCAAGGAAAAGGTTAGAGACTCGGTGGTTGAGAGGGAGAGTAAATTACCTCTCAACATGTAGCCCTTGGAGAAGCCTCAGAAGCAGCTTCAGGAAGTTGTGGAGCAGCCACAACTAGAGAAGATGACAAGAGACTGAGTGGAGAGATCCACTCAAACAGAGAAGGAGTCTCAAAAGTTGTCTCAGACAATTATGGAGCAGCCATAATTGGAGAAGCCGAGAGGAGACCGATTAGAGGCATCCAATCATGTAGAGGCCTCCAATAGGGGGAAATTTCGAGCCAAATGGGAAAATGGATCACATGTAGCCATACCTCCAAGTGAGAGGTGGGACGATTTGAAGTGATAGTCCCAAGAGGGATGAAATTGGGTAGGTTCCATTGAGAGGTTTTATCTCATAGATCGTACCTTGCTATGGGAGCCCAAAGTACATAGTAGCGGGAGGAACCAACAAGATTGATGCAGTCGAAGATCAGAGTGATAGAGGCTAGAGAAGTTTGATATTGAAGAAGCGTAGAAAGGTTTGACAATAGTGCAGAAAGGCAGAGTCAACAAAAGTGTAGAGTTTTCAGTCGATAGAGGTAATAACAGTCAAATTCCTTGATTATAGAGGCATCGTTCCGATTTAGTTTGGATTTTTTTTGTTTCTGGAGTTGCTGGAGCAACAACACTAGAGAGAAGTGTTGCATGTAGAACATTCCAAAGGTTTAGGATCGAGATCGAGTTGAATTCCTTTCTTGTTGAGAGGGAGTGTTTAAAATAACAACAAGAAATGTTAAAAATAGAATCTAGAAATTCCAATTTAATTTGTGCTTGAATTAAACTGAGAATTAAAATCAAATTTTATTCTCATAGCAACTTGCAATAGTTAAATAGATTGAGTTGACTTAGTTAACTTAGGAATTTCGAGTTGGAAGTATTTATGAAGTCATGTATATGTTCTCCCTATATTATAGGGGTCTAGGATGAGTTAAATATGAGTGGTAATTAGTTAACTCAATTTTTTGAGTTAAGTACAGTTAAATTAGTTCCAAACTATTTGAGGAACTAATCGTGAGTTAACAGTGAGTTGATGCATTAGTGCACTCAACTAGTGCTACTCCAGTTAACTGAATATTCCCTCATCAGAAACTCATGCATGTCAATTCTGTGAAAGACCTAGTTGAGACTAGAGTTCAGGGACAATGTACTATTTGTTTTAGATTTTTCTGAGTTGCACTGATATTGCATGCATTTAGGAACTGAGGAATTTCCCTTTAAATACAGGCTAATTCTCTCAGGAATTATGCAAAGAATTAGAAGCTTGGATGCTTGGAAATTTGGCTAAGTATTGGTCAAATAAAGTCATCAGGCGGAGCATAGGAAATACTTATGCAGGTTAAGCTCAACGTTGAGTAGAGAATATTGTATTCATCCAAATTCTTTGACCAAGGGCGCAAGGAAATAGGGACTTGGAGAGCTGGAGAATTGGCTAAGTGTTGGCCAAGAGGTTACTTGTGAGTTGGAGATTTATTTTATTGAGTGCTGGGATTGTTTTTGAGAGAACAAACATTGTATTATCATCTTGGATTTCTGATTAATGCAATACAGATAGTGGGGTTTCAAGCTGTGGCTTTCCCCAGATACTTATTGTGTTATGTGTCATTGATGTTCTTCCTCTTGTCGATTATTGTTTTCATCGATATTTATGGGCTTCCGTTGTAAAGAGTAGAAGTAGATTCTTGTATCTTGTTTTAGTAGATTACACGAGCTTATGAACCTACAGGAAAATCTACACCTTTAACCTTGACGCTAGTGTACATAAGTTGCATATCTAATCGAAGCTCTCTCTGAGTAAATGAAATTCTCAGAAAATTTCATGATAGCATGGAATTCTCAGAGTTGTAATACATCTCTTTTCATCTAGTCCAAAACATATCTAATTATCTACAAAATTCATTCTCCTACAATAGTGCAAAACGCCCTTTTTTTGCAGAGAATTGGAACCCATTTCTCGTTTTCAAAACTATTATTTATAGTTTACAAAAAATATCCTAAAAAGGAGACTTGTTGAAAGCAATTTTGATCCAAGATCTTAGAGTTGGAAAATCCCTCTTTTCCCTCTTGTTGGTGCAATTTCATTGTTTAAAGACTCTCGAGCTTGCTCTTCTCCAATCAGCTCCCTACAAAAATAACCAAAATAAAAGTTAAAACTAATCAAAATTCAAATTGAAAACCAATCAAAATTGAAAATACACATTTGGGAAAATAAATTCTCAAACTGAAATTTAATTAAATACATTAAATAAGAAAACATTTGTGCTTCCCATTGATCTATGTAATGATTTCTTTGGCTCAAGAAGGTGTTCTTCGAATGAATTTGCAACAACAAAACTTTTGGCAAATCAAATTCCAAAAACAACTCATAAAATTATTTTCTTGTTGCAAATTCGTAGCTTTCATTTCTCCTGAAATTTGTCATAGTAATTGACCAAATTTGGTCATATAACCACTCCCAAAATATTATCCATGATTTTAGCTTTCAAACAAGTAATTCTAAGCCCATTTGACTAAGTAAATCTTAAGTTATCAAAATTTAAACTCCAAAATGTCACGTTTGCTAAAAATTATCAGTCCAAAGTAATTTATTAAACTTTTTATTTATTTTAATATATAAAACCAAAACATGTGAAAATAAAAAAATAAAAATAAATAATATAATAAAGATAAATAAATAAAATATTAAACAAAATTAATATAATCCTATAACAAAATAACATAATAAATATAACAAAATGTAATATAATTTAAATTAAAATGGTTGGGGCTTAGGTCTTTATAATGTATAAACATAAAACAATATTCACAAGGTTGTACACATAAAACAATCTTCACAAGGTTGTTCGTGAGGTTTTGAAAATATACTTGGAGAAGCAATTGTGGATGGACCTACGAGGTACACAAGCTTAAAACATTATTTGATGTTATTGTGTGTTGTTCTTCTTATACGAGGCTTTACTAACAAAGCAATATCATATCACATGCATTCATATTGGGGCATAAAAAAAAGGAAAAAATGAAATAATATATTGAGTATATAATAGGGGTAAAGGGTTTTTATATTCTATATAGTAGTATGTCTATTATAAGGTATTGTTTATACAATACATTGGCCACATAAAGGCAAAAAACAAGTGGGTTGGAGAAATAGAGGTTCAAGAGTATTTTGGGAGTATCGAGATGGGAAGGAGAAAGAGAAAACTATGGTAATAATAGGCTCATAGTAGCCTAATATTCAAACCTATGGCCCTAGTATTGGCATGTAATTCATGGTAATGTTAAATTCTTAAAAGTGGCATTGTCCTTTATCTTTCATTTTCATCATTTTACTTAATTTTTTAACATTACCATGAAATGCCTCAAGATGTTTGAGAGTGGTTCCGACCTCATTAGTTTCATATGGAGAAAGTATAATTTTAGATCTCACTCAAAATCCAACAGGCTTATTAGTTTTTCAGGATTTTAGAATTTGGGGCATTTCAATGTTTCCATTGGATTTTGTCATGTACTAGGGTATGGAACTCATATTTAATCAAGAGAACCAAGCCCTCTATATACTTTGATGTTAGTGATATTTGCTGTCAAACTCCTCTATCTTGATCCTACTAAAAATGTACCTATCACTCAAACAAAATCTTGACTTGACATGCTAATTTTTTCAATTTTATGTTAATGCTTAGAGGGTGATATTAATGACAAAGATCGTAGTATAGGCAATGATTTTGATGATATGTAGGTGTTTGTTGTAGCATGATTTTTTTGGATGTTAGAGGCCATCCAAGGCCTATTTGTTGATGCATTTTCGGTTAAGATATCGATTGCACTCCATGTTATTTTGGTAATGTGCACCCTTACATTCTATATAAATGAGAAAGTCTTGTAATTTATAGACCTGCGGTTGATGAATATTATAACTACTAGATGAATGATGTTATATGGTTTAATCCCATCTTAGGTAGATGACACAGATCTCAAGGAAGGGATGCATGCTTGCATGATCCAATTAATATTTTGATGGAGACACACTTACTTGGAAATCTTACCATGCAACTATGGTGTCCTAGGTGATCATGTTACGGCTATGATTTGACAAAGTCCAACCAGATAGGATTTTGCATGTGTCTATATTCATTGTACTTTCTCTCCTCTTCCTGTTTTATAAGCGAGATGAAAGGTGTGCCATTTTGTTGGTTATCGAGGTTTTGTTTTGAATTGTTGTAATGTATCTTTTTCAACATTCAATAGAATATAGATGCAATTGAGAATTCAAATATATGTATTTTCCATTCAAATTTTCCACAATATGTATTTGTAAATCAAGCAACTTATATATGCGTTCTTTTTATTGAAACTTTCAAGTTTTCAACTATCCACTATTTAGGTTATTCTTTCTAGGTGCAAAATCTTCTTTTAATTGTTAATGGAAATAAATGGATATAAATATAAAGGGGTAAAAAATGTTAATGAAAAAATGGATACCTACAACATCTAGTGAAAGTAGGAGATTTTTAAATTCGGAAGGTGTATTAAGTTTGTATTGTTAGAGGGTTAAATAAAGTTATTTTTAGAGGTATTTTCTAATATGTAGTCAAATTAAGGGTATGCCACGAACACACGTGCTATGTTATAGGTTCATTGAATGAAGCCCCCATGCATTCTCACGCCATCCTATATCATAAATTGCCACAACATCCCATATCTCCTTTCTCAAGAGAAATCAAAAGAGAGTAATTGCAATACTTTAGGGGAGCCGGGGGTTTGGGATCTGAGTTTTA
The DNA here is from genome assembly GCA_000404065.3 of Pinus taeda. Classification (NCBI taxonomy): domain Eukaryota; kingdom Viridiplantae; phylum Streptophyta; class Pinopsida; order Pinales; family Pinaceae; genus Pinus; species Pinus taeda. Next base: position 31,932 of record APFE031312957.1, on the reverse strand, counting down.
TTTAATACACATCTATTTTCAAATTTTAGTTTTAGCTAGATACATTATGTTATATAAATTATATATTATGTTTTGTGAATAAGTGAAATTTCAAGGTAATTGGGATTATGTTCTTTAGGTGTTATACTTTGTAATAACTTCAAGGGCGCACTGTGGGTTTTTTCTGCGTATACATTTGGAAACCTAATGGGTTTTTCATCATAATTTATTTTAAATATTATTTAATATAAATATTATTATTCATAATTAATTAATTTATTTAATTTAATTAAATATTTTAACTAATACAATTAACAATTAATTAATTTAATTAATAAATAAATAATATTTATAAATTAATCACATTTAATTTGTTAAACTGAATCGAATTAACTTAATTAATTTAATTAAATTATTAAATTACATTTAAAATTCATTGATTTACAATTATTATTTGAAATTTAAAAAATTAATCTAAATTCAAATGATTAAATTGAATTAATACATAAAAGGATATTTATTATATTTTCATTAAAAATTACAAATTTACACAAATAATTTCCACACCGAAATTTTGTAATTTTTACTACTGCAATTTTACAGGAAAAATTCAACCAAACTTTGACTACACGTAATTTCCAAATTGTAAATCCAAACTCAATGAAATTTAAGTTGTTGGGAAGCTGACTATAAAATGTACACAATGAAGCAAACAAAGTAGAAAACGAAGAAAAGTGAAAATCTCGCAAATATGACATCTAGCGATTTAACCAAAATTTACATGGAGGGTCCCATATCTTTTGTAAAAAAATATAGGGGGGTTGTGGCCACAACAATTAGCGACGCATAGGAAGAAGCAGTTATCTTTAGTTATGATAATAGGATTTAATTTTTTATCAAAGATCAAAATGAAATCTTTTCAAAAGATTCTCGTGCATGACACCATTCCCTAGGGTCCCACATAAGACAAAATTAAAGAACACTTATAGGTTTTATTTCTCTACAAAATTATTGCAAACGATTCTTAAATAGAAAAATAACAATGGCAAGAACATAAATATACACAAATTTTTCCTTGAACCCAAATATGAAACCAGATTGTTATTCATTATGTTCCTTTTATTTATTATTATTATATATATTATATTATATATATTTATATTATTATTATATATATATATATATTATATATCTTCTAGCATCTAAACCGCTCTTTACCCTGTTAGACCATAATCATAGTTTCCCTTGATTGGATCTACAAATTCATGGGCAAAACCCATCTTACCAAAAACCGTGTTGAAAAATCTGCACAAAACCATGGGTAGGTCTACCCACCATCTTTGGATCGACATAAAAAAAAATATTTTGAGGCACTGCCTCGAACCCCATGATGCGTGGAAAGAATATAACACACACCTAACAAAAATAAATTCTTAAAGATAAAAGTACTTGAATTCCTGGTTCCAAGACAATGAATCCAAATATAGGGAATAATTATTTTCTTAAGTTTTCTCCATCCTTGGATAGTAAAGATAGCTAGGAGGTGTTAAATATTAGCATGCACCTACTAAATATGAAATTACATATTTTCTCCTAACATTGTTTCGTTTCATGTAGACCTCTTCAGTACCCCGAAGAAGAAATATCGGTATCATGTATGCATAGACACTCTCACAATGACCTGTTTATTACTTTAACTGGTTTGCACACACTTCCCAAACATATGTGTTTTCAACTCTCTTATATCACCCTTTTGATTAGTTTATTTGGAGAATTGATTTAGCAATTGGGTGAAGAGAAAAAGGTGGTACAAGAGGATTTTTACTTAAATGATAGATGTAATACTAGTTAAGTTTGACCTCACTAGTCTTCTCTTCATGTACCCAAGTAGAGGATTTAATATGTGGAGAGGTAAGAGAGGGATTGAAAGCAAAGAATGGAGAAATGGCGTTCCTTTATAAAGATGATTTTATACCACATGAATAAAATCTTCAGTGTTCCCCATAGTTGATGGTTAATGCACGAGAAAAGCAATAACTTAGTATGGATGACCTTTGGGTAAATAAAATATTATTGAAAAGAGAGAGTAGAAATTTCCCATGGAGTCCAACTAGTGTTGCATAGAAAATTTTCTCCATTAAAATTTTGGGATTATCACAAAATCCAATCCAAATCAAAAGTGAAAATCACACTATAAAAATTACAAAATAAGAAAGGAAATGAAAACTGAAATGAAAAGCCAAAATTGAAAGAAAACTTCAACAAGATCACTTACGAAAGTATATCTCAACAAAAGAGTGAAGATCATAATAACATGTGTGTCTTACTTAAGTTGAGATCTTAGTAGAGTATGTCTCGCAAAGTTGAAGCTAATTGGGCTTTTATTCAGACAAAAATATTGAATCTAGGGAGAAAATATGATTCTGAAGTGAAGTTAAATCAGATGTCCATCACTTTGTAGATATCTTATTCAAAATAAAGTTTTGGAAAAAAAACAAGATACTAAATGAAAACATGTTAAAAGGTGCAAAGACTCCCTGATGTAATTTTCTTGTACTTTGACATAACTACTTTTCCAAACCAAAAAGCAAGTAGAACTAGGAGAATGGATTCAAAATCTTAGCTAGTAACATGGTTAAATTTTCAAAGAAATTGCGGAAGACCTACAAAAGGAAAGCTTAGATCAGGGAATACTAAGATAAAAATTGAGACTAAGATTCAAATGAAAACTAGTAAAAAAATGAATATAAGCCTATGAAATTTACCTTTGAAAATGTGATTCTGATTTACCTTAACGGTCTCGATTTTCCCCAAATTCTTCTAGGCTTTTAAAAAGTAATCTCATCTTATGATAAAATAAAATAAAAAATGTGAAGAAATGGAAACTTTAATGAGAATTACATATGCCCAAGATCTTTAGTTTTATTGAATCTAAACTAAGCCGAGCAACAAGCCTGTGAAAATTACTTTACCAGCTAAATATGGTTTCATGCACAATATGATTTTGCGGCCATTTCCATTGTTACAATCTTTTCTTGCCGCAATTTATTTGCTTTTCCACATAGCTTGCAGCTCAATTTAATGCCTTATTGCTTAACAAATATGTGCAGCGACTGCAGGCTTTATTTTTGAGTAAATCTATTGCTATTGATGCCCAAAGTTAGTTGCATAATAAAATGAACACCAACTCATTATAGCAAATTTATGAATTTGAAGAGTAAAATCAAAGCATTCGAACAGAGCATATCGAGTCAAAAATTAACTCTTTGAACATGGTTGCAAACAAATTTTATTGAAATGGCTATTATTTTTCAGTAAAATTTAAAAGGTTTGTTGCTCACTTATTCCCATTTGCAATATTAAAAGAAAACAAAAGAGAGACAATCTAACTAAATTGTTCCAATTCCTACTCTAATCTAACAAAGCAGACTAAAAACTAAGTAAAATCATATTACCGGTGAAGCCATTCCATTAGCTTTATTTTTGTACAAATGTAAATATCAAAAATTATAACATAAATGAAATTATTGTTAAATTACTATAAGGAAATTTGATCTTAATATGTACAATATTTTTTATTAAATTTGACAAAATAAATTTGTTTACAAAATACCTCTCTTAAAAGGATTTATCCAACCATGTTTCAAATGGATCATAAAAAATAGGATGGATTTCAGTTAATAGCTGGAGAAGATCCAAAGGAGGACATGATGGTAGACGAAGTTTAAATAATTTATATTTAAATGCTCCGGCCTTAAGTGATAAGTTAGTATTATGTACAAAAGATGGAACAACATCAAAAATATTCTTCAAATTTGAGATTTCCAAACAATCATTAAATTGATCATGAAAAGTTGAAGGGAAATAAAATGAAATTATGAATCTAATGAAAGATTTTTGAATTGGTTAGATGGTTGGCTAATTTGTAAGGATACTCTTTCAAGTGCTAAATTTTGTTGAAAAAACATTTCAAAAGATGAAACAAGCCTCCATGTTACTAGCATCAACTATATAAAAAAAAAAAATTGAAGTGTTTGATGCTTATCTTTTAGGCTCTGAATTTTATTTTCAATAATTAAAGAACTAGATAAGAGCTCAAGGGTTAAACATAAAATGTTCAAAAATTGAAATATAAAATTGGAATAAAAACCTAAAACAAACCAGAATAAATGAAGAAAGGATAATAAAATTACATTATTTACATTATTGTCACAAGATGAATTAATAGGGAAACTCGGGGACCAATGATTCTTTGTAATGTTAGAATAGCCACTAAAAGGGAGTTCCAACAATATTTCATCCAAACAAGTTTCCAAGTGAGTATTAGAATGTGTTCCATTGAAAAATTGAAAATCATGCCATCAAAATGTTCAAAATAATATTTGTGTTCATTAAAAGATAATAAATACAAGGCATGAGAGCCTACTACATTGAAATATGCCTTTGGATATGATTTACTTTGTAAAAGATGAAAATTTATTCCATCAAAATGAGGATACTCATCAAATATAACTTCATTTTCTTGAAAATCACGTGGTTGATTTAAATCAACAACATCACTAAAAGGATAAGAGAGAGATTCAAAAATAACATTGATGGGCAAATAATCATTCTCTGAACAAGTCACATTCATCACAGCGGAATCATAATTAACTGAAGGAAATTTTTCAACAGAAAGATTTGTAGAATAATTACTAAAAGCATTCATATTTGTAAAAAGATATGAATATAAAAAGTAATGATTGCCAGAATATAAAGAATTAGAAGTTGGTTGAAATTTTTCATCATCATGATTGCCGACATCATTGATAAAATTAAATTTTTTCTTAATGAAAAACTTTCGTGTAAGTAGAAACTAATTCTGAATTTACCTCTAAAGAAGAAAGATTAACATGTTCATTAGTTAGATTTTGTTATTGATTTATTTTTATTGGGATTTATGGTTGTTCATTGAACATATTAGGAAATATTTTAGTTACATTATCAGATTTCATATTTATATTTGTATAATCCATTTTAGGAATATGAAAGTGTGTGAAACAACTTCATAAAGTCTGTGGTTGTGATTTATCTTCAAGTTTATTTTTGGGCCCAATAAAATCAAATTCAGATTCAAGATTAACTAATGAATTTGAGGCATATTTGCATATTAGTAATATTGAAAGATTCACATTTATCCACAAATCGACAAAGATGATCTAAAGCATAAATTTTACTCTCACCATCATACTTCATATTATACAAGGATTCAATTTTACCTCTTGGATATGCCTCCAGTAGGTCCGTGTGAGCTAAAAGCATCAACCAAGGTAGGAATGTACATTGGAGCCATGATTAGTTAAACAAATTTAAAACAAAACTCTATTTGTGGCCCTCCTTCTAGCACTAAAAATGTTGATGGCCAAAAATGACCTCATAAACATTTAGGGAGACCACCCAGTCAGAGCCCCAAATTAAGATCTTTTCTGTTTCAGTTGGTGGTTCTGACTAGTTCTAATGGGTCCAGTTACCCCATCATCCTTCCTATTGACTTGTGGTATCTCTAATTTCTTATCAATAGAAAGAGAAATATGGGATTTACTCTCTTGATGCTAGCTTGGAAGAAAGCAATTCTTAAGCTTAAACAAGTGCTTAGTCAAGGCACACTAGGTCTTTCTCCTGTGTGAGGAAACATATAAAATGCATTGAATTTATTCTAAACGCAAATTTAATATAGGATGAAAGCGATAGAAAATAAATCCTTAATATATCTTGATTGGGAAGATATAGATTTGATTCGAACCGAGAGCAAGATAATGAAGTTTGGACCAATCATGAATTTAGAACAAAATGAAGTCAATAAGCTATAGGAAATAATTCTAGGACTTACTACTAATTCAAGCGAGTATATGCATTCATCTATCTATTGAATAGTCATAAGATCTTTGTTGTACATACATCTAAGTTCAAATGAAATGAATTCAAAATCAATGATATAACTATATTAAGGAAATAGTTCTCATAAAACAATCATGAATAAAATAAGGACAAACTTGCTATTAATCTATTAAACATTAACAATAATGACATGTATATATATTCAAATTCATTATTCAACTTGATATCAATTAGATCCAAAAAGAAAAGATAGTTTTTCATCGATTAAATAAGCTTATAATTAAATTGAATTCATAATAATGCAAAATCTATAAATTAGACACTTATATAGATCAAGAACCAAATCAAATTGAATTAAAATAAGGTTATCAATTAGCCTTTATCCTTAATGATAACTTACAAAATTTTCAAATTTGATTAAAGCTCTCTCTGAGTACATGAATTTTTTTCTAAAATTTCATGATAGCATGAAATTTTTAGAGTTGTAATACATCTCTTTGTACCTGGTCCAAAAGATAGCTAATTCTCAACAAAATTCAGTCTCCTAGAGTAGTGCAAAAAGCCCTATTTTTTGTAGAGAATTGGAACTCTTTTCTCATTCTCAAAACTATTATTTATAATTTACAAAAAATCTCCCAAAGATGAGAGATGTTGAAAGCAACTTTGATCCAAGATCTTAGAGCTAAAAAGTTGGTGCAATTTCGTTACTAAGACTCCTAAGCTTGCTCTTCTCCAATCAACTCTATGCAAAAATAACAAAAGTAAAAGTTAAAGCTAATCAAAATTCAAATTGAAAAGCAATTAAAATTGCACATCAAAAATGGAAATATAAAATTGGGAAAACAAATCCTCAAACTAAAATTTAATTAAATAAATAAACAAGAAAAAAATTGTGCTTCCCATTGATCTTTGTAATGATTTCTTTGATTCAAGAAGGAAATTTTCGAATGAATTTGTAATAATAAAACTTTTAGAAAATCAAATTCTGAAAAACAACATCGAAAATTAGTTCTTGTTACAAATTCATAGCTCTAGTTTTTTCTATGAATTTTTGCATAGTTAATCACCAAATTTGATCATGCAGCCACTTCCAAAATATTCTCCATGATTTTATCTTTCAAACGAGCCATTCTATGCCTCATTTGGTTGAGTAATCTTAAGTTATGCTCTATCAAAGATTGAACTCCAAAATATCACATTTGCTAGAAATTATCAATCCTTAAATTTTTTGTTTATTTTAATTTATAAAAACTAAAACCTTTAAAAATAAGAAAATATAAGTAGGTTTTTTTGTAAGCTTGGTAGGATTACATATTCATCATGTCCAACTTCTCACCCCAGTCAGGGGGATAGCACAAGATTTGAACCCAAGACTTCTAGTTCGGTGAGACTTCATTTCCACGATCATTGCCAATTGAGCTACTCCAAGCAGACAAAAAAATATAAATATAAAAAGCAAAATTAAATAAATTAAATAACATTTCAAAATTATAATATAATCTTATAACAAAATTCCATTAAAAAGGAACAAAATTTAATATAATTTAAATTAAAAAGGTTGGGTTGAAGTCTTTATAATGTATAAACATAAAACAATTTTCACAAGGCCCTTCATGAGGTTTTTCAAATATACGTGGAGAAGGAATTGTGGAGGGACCCACCACGTATACAAGCTTAAAACATTATTTCATTCCCTTGTGCCCTCCTTGCATCATCTTATATCATGAATTGCCATGTCATCACGGGTCTCCTTTTCTGAGAGAAATCAAAAGAGTCTAATTGCAATACTTCTAGGGAGCCTTTCTCATGCCAGGATCCAGGATGATTTGGATGAACTTCTATGGATTCACTCATTTTCTGGTGAATACTCTCCAAAGGATGGCTATCCCAATATCTTTGTAGAAAAGGATCCAAGGGATTTGTAGTGGTGGTGGAAGTCGTTATGGGAGCAAACAATTCTAGAAAAATCTTGCTTGTTCGAATTATGTCTTTTGGAAAACAAAGTTCCAATAGGGAAAATTTGAAGAAGCGTAGTTTTGTTGGGCCTTCTTGGTGCCCTCTTTACAAATCTTCTAAAGAGTCATTTGATCATCTATTTTTTTCTGTTCTTTTTTAATTCATATCTAGCAGTCAATGAAATTAATTCTTTCCTTCTTCGTCCAGTGGCAGGATATCTCTTTTAAAGAGGCTTGGTCTACTTGGTGTCGATTGGTTCCAAATCATAAAATGAGAAATTTTCCTCTTCTGATCAATTAGGTCATTGGGCTAAGTAGAAATGGAATCATCTTTTAGGACAAGGCTCCTTGTGTGGATCACCTTGTGGGACAGGTTATCACTATATTTGAATTAATTCTAGAGGAAGAGGAATCTTGTAGACCTCGTGTTATCAAAGAAGTCATTGACAGATCTATCCATGGGCATATTTTATGGTTCCTCTAACATATACAAGTTGTGTGGTGGTGGAGCTATTCTCTTTCTTTCTGAAAGCCACTCTTTCAGTCTTAAGAGCAGTCTTGGTTGGGGTTCAAAAAATTTTGTTGAGCTCTTTACTCTCAAGCTTCTTCTTATCTTCGCTCTCGAAAAGGGGTGTCGAAAGTTGAATTTTTTTTGGGACCCTTGTGTGATTATAAACTGGTTTAATGAAGCATTAATTTGTCATGTGTACACTCCCATACCTATTTTGCATGAAGTCCTTTTGATCAAGCGTAATTTTGATTTTATTTCTTGTCCTCATATCTACAAGGAACATAACTCCATTGTTGATTCTCTTTCCAAGGAAGATGTGCAATAGGATTGGGGTACATGGTAGGCTTAAGAGCCAATAAATGGGGATTATTATGTCTATTGTCTTCATCCTTTCATAAAGGGACTTTATCAGAATGAATAGCAGTTTTGTTTCCCTTTAGCAGACAACTTTTTATGCTCTAATGGGCTCTGAATAATATGAATAAATTTTGTGTCTTCCTTTTATATGATCAGAAAGTTAAATGTCATATTTATCTTTTCAGCAGTTCTTGACTATGACCATTTCAGATTTCCATCGGCGATCTCTATGGGAAAGTTTTTGTCTTGGTATCTGATAATGATATTTGTGTCTATTTTGAGCTCCTCAGTTTTTGTAGTGTCCTTTTATATTTTTTATATGGCTTTTGGAATCTACAATATGTAATGACGGGCCTCCAAATTAGACAAAAATTAAGGCTCATCTAACGTTTCCTAGGCACATAAAGGCTATATTAAATCTCTCATTCTACACTTAATAATGTTTTTTTAGCTTTAATATGTTCTTAGGAAGATTTAGAGATAATTGCATATCATGTGCCCAATATTATTTATTTTTGCAGAATATTGAGAGAATATGGAGTAAATTATGAATGAGATAATATAGGGACTTTATCCCTACTATAAGATGGATCAATATTGGATAATAAATCAACTAAATATCATGAAACTATTAACAAATTCTGGAGCTCCACTTATTGAGAAAATCAAGGGATGTGTTCCCTATCATTCCTTGAGAAAATTGAGGGAAAGTTGCCTCCTTTCAAGGATAATGATTCCTCATATATTTTTAAGTACCAATTCATTTTTTCCTTTAGGGGCATGTATTTCTTAGTCTTCTTGTGGAGAAAACTTGTTATTTAGCAACTCCACTTGCATTTCTAGCAGGGATGTACTTGGATTGATTCAAATAATGAAGTTTGGTGCCATTTTAGCCCCTAAAGCTTGGTTTCCTCCATAGGAATCTGATTTTCCTTAGGCTTGGCCGTCTCAGGAGCCTCAAAGCCCTATTGCAAAATTTTTTTATTTCCTTTAAATGCCTTTTCACTTGCATCTCTTTTTTCTGTGTTTACTATGCATGCTTCTTTTGTTGTAGTTCATATTGGTTAAATGATTGAAGTGAGTTGTTTTGCAGGTTATTTATAGAGTCACAAGCATGATGCATCCTTAGAAAAGCTTTGAAAAGTCATATTCATCATTGAGCTACTTGGATTGGTTTACTAATTCACAAATCTATAATTTCTGGAAGTCCCTTGTAGCAAAATAGTAGTAATTTTTTGTTATTTTTTAGAACATGTTAATAAGCTTCATTTGAGTTGATTCCATTTTTATGGGTCATAAAAAAATTCAAGTTAATAAAAAAAATTACCCCATAGCATTTTTACTTGATTATGTTAGGTATTTTGGTAGGTTAACTAGCTCACTGGTTTTTGAATTTCCAATCTTTAAAGTAGTAATTTTCTGCTATTTTTCAGCACATGTTAACAGGGATATTTTGGAGCGATTCTAGTTGGAACAGAGTCATAGGAAATCCTACTTAATAAAAAAAGCCCATCTCAAATGTATTTTATTTACTAGGGCATTTGGCAAGTTATCTCCCTTCTGTAGCAAAATATGGCCTCTTGTAACACCTCCTGTAACACTCTTGTAGTACGTGTAAAGTTGACTAGATCTGCTCTGAAAGCTTGGTTTTTGTCCCTTAGGCTTGAACAATGACCTATAGGCTTTGAACCATGATTGAGTAAGACCAAAATACCTCTTAATCCTTGCCTCTTCTCCATTGCAATTCACCTTTTCATTTATGGTTAGTGGACAAATTCATGACTTGAAGAGAATAATGATGATTTTCATGATTACTTTATGAAACACCTTATGAACTTTGTTGAAAAAATCTATCTTGAATGCAATGATTGAAGAATTATTTCATCGTGTTTCATATATCTTAAGCTATGGTTTTGATTTCCAACATTTTTATTTCTATTGCATAGACTAGGCTTCGTTTTGATGTACCATTTACACTCTGCAAATAGGTTAATGTTTACATTTCTGTAAATAGGATTAACATTTACATTCATGCAAAGTAAAATAGTTTTTCCTTTTTTCAAAATTAAATAGGATTTCCTCTCTGCAAAAGTAATTAGGTTTCCATTCCATTTCTACAATTAGTTTAGGCTTGGATTTCATGGCATTCACTTCATTGCATCAGATCAATGAAAGGACAATTTACACGTTGCACATATAGTGTTGACAGTCTTAATTTTGTACGAACCCCAGGTTGATAATTGAATTTTGTAACCTTGGGATTTGTAACATTCTTGTTCCAATACTGGGGCTCATCACTTTTTGGCACCATTGTCAGGGAGGTGTCAAAGTATGCATTGTTTTCTTCCCTAATTGATTCATTTCTTTTGCTTTATGCAAAAACACACAAAAATTACATTAGGCATCTTTTATTTCAATTTTTTTTTTTGCATTGCATTAGTGTTTTCATTAAAAAAATCATAATAAAAAGCAATACCACAACCCCCACTTGATCACATGATGCAGTACGAGCCACATCACATCCACTTTTTCAGGTAGAAGAAGAGGAGGTGACAGAGAAGGTAGGAGAAATGGATGGAAATGATGGCAAGGGGGAAGATCCTCTTGGATTGCCCACTCAAGATACTAATAACAACATTCATATGAATAATATCCCTCCATCTTTCCTTCCCAACTTCCATTGTATGAGGTCAAAGGATCCACAAACATTTCTCTTTGAATTTGAAATCCTTTGTAGATCTTATGGTTACTTACTAAACACTAAAAAATTGATATTGTTTCCGACGACATTGAAGGATAGAGCTCTTAAATGGTTCATGAGTTTAGGGACTAATTCAATTAGATCATGGAATGATATGCAAAATATATTTCTAAAAAAATATAAAGATCATGATCTTAAAGAAGAAATCTTTAGAATGACTCAAAAAGAAGATGAGAGCCTTCAGGACCTAATAGATATATTTATGTATAATGTTAAGAGGGAAAAATTGCATCATTTAGGATTTGACACACTAAAAACTCTCTTACTTATAACAATTAGGGATGAGTGGATTTATCTCCTTGATCTCATGAGTATAGGTGATGTATACTAATTATCATTTGAAGAAATTTGTTAAACATGCAAGCACATATAAAGAGGAAGGGAAAGAGTAAGTAAATCAACATCAAGTTCGGTAAGTCAAGCTAAACTTGGAAATTTGTTTGATAACTTAAAATAGAAATTCTTAGCAATCGAAGCAAACACGTAGAATTGTTAAGAATGCAAGATGAGAAAAAAGAATATGTTGATATTTGTGTTTTCCATGCATAATCACATGCTATTAAATATTTACCATCATTACTGAGGTAGAAGGAAGTTTACCAAGATGACAATGGAGCAAGTCCATCACCAAAGCGTCTATGTTATGTGGCTTCAAGAAGACTATGGCAGCCTAGTCAACCTGATATGATGCAAGACCTAATTCACAATTTCAAGCTTATGCAAATCCATCTCAAAGTAATTTGAACACACTCATTCCTTGGTAACCTTGGCCATCTCAACCCCAAAACCAATCTTGGCAACAAGGTTGGAAAGGCACTTATGGGAGAAATCTACAATATCCTCAATATTTTCCTCAATATCCTCCATACCTAACTCCATGTTATCCCTACCATCCACCTCCACCACAACCACATCCATCTCAAAGATCTATTGGAAATGCAACAAGATGATGGAGCTTAGTGAAAAGAAGTCACCTTCACTAAGTGAGCCCGCAGGCTATTTTTGGCGCAAAGTCTATTTTTAGACTATGTCTATTTTTAGACATATGGATCATGGTCTATGAGTTGCAGGATGCTATTTATGGATGATTGGTAATGTTGGTAAAAATAGATGGACCTCTATTTTTAGACATATGGGCGGAGTCTATTTTTAGACTGCTAGTCTAAAAGTAGAACAATCGAATATTATTAGCTCTTAATAATATTTGGACTATAAACATTATCTTATCCTCTTGGAGCACTTCAGTTCGAGCTACAGATGTGGCACATGCAACTGCAAGAAGGAAATATGATTTTCTAATGGGTTAGTTGAGCTATTGCATGAAGGGCTTCAGTTAGAACTCAAGTGATTGAGTTTGGTGGAGTTGAATGAGGAGTTGACGGAGTTGTGTTCAGTTTGACTTAGTTGAACTAGTTGTATTTAGTCTAACTAACAAATACACTAGTGATGAGTG
>APFE031312957.1:2133-12938 GCA_000404065.3 Pinus taeda | reverse complement strand
TATTAATTAATTCACTAATTATTAACTCATAAATCAACTGAAGAATACATCAGTTAACTCAGTGCATGGACAGTTCAGAGGAGACAAGTGTTAGAGGTGAGTGAAAGGGCAAGACAACTGTTAGTTGTGACTATAGTTGTGCATGAGATTTGCACAATCAGTGGATTGAGATTGCCAATGAGGATTGTGTAGTGAAACACAAGGGAAATATGAGTTTGGATCAGCCATTCTCATCTATTCTCATGTAGGATGGCGTAGTAGAGGCAAGCAAGCAGCGGAGGAGATTTGAACCTGTGATTGATTCATATATGAGCTAGTTTGTGTGTAACAGTTGGAGAGAGTACTGAGTACTTGCGAGGAGTATTGTACTATGTATCATTAAATGTTCTCAATCAATATAATATACAGATAGTTGAGGGGTTTTCAGCTGTATGCTTTCCCTAGTACATACTGTGTTGATATGTGTGATTGATGTTTCAATGTGCGCATGTGATTGCTTCTTAATTCCGCAAAATTGATGATCAACATAGAGGAGGTTATGTATTATGCATGATTCTGCAAATAGTGTATAATCAGGGTAATCTCTATGAATAAGTGTCATATTATTCAAAATTTCTACAAGATCCACTCCCACTCAACTACTTGTACCACCATTTCTAAACCCACAAAAGGAAGTAGCTCAACCCTCTTACAATGTTGAGTTACAATACTTCCAAACAACTACTCTTGATTTAAATGGTATTCATCTTATCTCCAAAATAGTATTGCAAAAAAGAGATTCTCTTGATGTCATTGAAGGACAACATCCAAAAGAAGAAGATCTAGAGGAAACCAAAGAATCATGGGTTTCACTTGATGGAGAGAAGACATCAGAATTAAAGATTGAGAAAGTTCTATCATGTTTACCATCAGATCCTCCATGTGTTCAAGAGAGTAATCAACAAAAGGAAGAAGATTTGAATTTCATGGAAGAATAATACATACAGGGTGATCTAAATCAGCTAGTGAACCAAGGACATCAAAGCTATATTGAGGATTGGTTCCAGAAAGTCAACAAGATTTAGCGTCACTCTCTTCTTCAACAATGCTTGATATCATCAAAGTCAAAGCAGTTGGTCTCTTATACTCAAGTACATGTAAAAACATATGTTTCGAGCCTACACATGAGTTTATCTATCATCTTGTTATGCACATGGCTCCATTGGAAGTATTACTATAATTGAAATAGATTTTCTTTTTTCAAGCAGGGTAGGATAGAGGAATAAAAGAAAAAAGGAAAATGAGGAAAAGAAGAAAAATAAAATATCAAGTGAAAAGCTCCTTTGAGACACCTGAAATTGGCTCATTAATTGAAAACCTCCATGAGGCGACCAATGGGTTTGAAAAAAGAGAAAAAGAAGAGGTCCTAGGTGAAAACCTCCTTTGAGACGCTTAGGCAGACCTACTAGTTGAAAACCTCATTGAGGAAGCTAGTAGGCCTAAAAGAAAAAATGAAAAAAATTAAAAGAAAAAAATATATATTTTCTCCATGTATCTCTCTGATGAATGCAGGTGCTCTCTAACCTTTGCAAGCAACAAAAGCAAGTAAGCACCAAAAGAAAAAGTTGGTTGAAAATCTCTTTAAAGGAAGTCAAACTTGGGCTTTCTCCTCCTTTGCCTAGATTCTCCAACAAGACTAAGGCCATGCCAATCCATCACCCTCATCCCTTTCCAACATCCATCCATCATTCCCAAGTCTTTCCCATTCATTTTCCTCGCTATCCTAAAGTGCTACAGGAAAGTTCTGTTTTTCTATAGGACTACAAAAATACATAGGGAAAAAAATGTTTTTACCATATCTCAAAAAAGATGCATATTTTTCCAAATTATTTCACGGGGAGATACATATGTATGATAGTAACATGCTCAAGGAATTTCAACAAATTCTAGTGCAAACTTTTTGAGAAATTGGCTTCCATCACCTACAACTATTTTTATTTTTTCTTGAGATTCATGCATGTGTTGGCCAAATTGTTTTATGGGGAGATGCATAAGGATGATGAAAAAATGATCACAAAATTTCAGGTCAATCCAATTTACTATTTGAGATATATGGATAAAACAATTATGCTACATGAGTGTTCCAGAATTGCTACAAGAGTGACTAGAATTGATATAGGATTTTGATCGACATAGGGAGAGGGGTCAAATCCTATGTTTTCCTTAGGGGAATGAAGAAATAAGTCTACCACACCTCCATCATCCATCCTCCACACCATGTAGTCACTTCTCCATAAAAAAATTCATCTATGTCCATCAAAATCAAAGTCCTTCATCCCCTTTTCCACCTATTTTCATCACCATAGAACTCTCTGACACTCATCAACAACTTCCTTATGAATTACCAATATTTTAACAAGAAACACTTGGAGAAAATTTTGGTCCTAGAAGGGCTTGTGTGACTCCTATAGGAAGAAATTTAGTCCTATAGCAGCATGCACATATCCTACAAGATCACATTCAAGGCACCAAATCAAGAAATATATGCATCATGAAGCATCAGAGGGTTGCAACACCGTTTTGGATAGCTGCAGGGTGCCCTGCAGATTGCTACAAGATCATTTTTCATCTCCAACAACAATAGTTTATCCACCGTCAACAAAACCTTTGTTGACAAGACTTTATCAATCAAGTACATGTCAGAAAAAATATTTCTAGAATAGAGCTAATGCACAGGGCAACAAGTATGGGAAGATAACTCCTAAAGGAGGCAACCAATCAACCATTATTCCTGAAAGAGCATGCAAAGGCAATGATCTCTCAGAAGATGCTCAAGAACAACTTCTTCCATGTCCAAAAAATGTCATGCAAGCAACACAGGATTAACACATCAACTTCACCACCAAAGGTAACTTAAAAGTCATATCAATAGCCTCAATATCACTTGCAAAAACACACCCAGGGCAAGGCTCAGGTATGAAATCCTTTAAAGCTTTCCTACGAATTTATTTTAGCTTGAAAAACGTTGCAAGTGTATGACGGAATTTTTTTTTATAGCCAAACTTAGTAGTAGAGAAGCCTCAATGTTATCTAGCAGCTTCAATTTTCCACCAAGACAAATGCATGTGTTGCAGAGGAACAAGACAAAAGTGAAGATAACTTGAGAAAGTGGGTTGTAATAATATAGTTGTGATGGAGGAAAAGGAGTGCGAAGGGGTAAGTGAGGGCCAACTCAGTTAACAAAAAACATTATGAGTTTATTTTACATGCAATGAAAAAAGAGAAAAAATTTGAAAAATAAATAATAATAATAATAATAAAACAAAACAAAAAAACAAAAAACAAAACAAAACAAAATGTGGACCGACCACCTCTTGGCATGAAAATATTAGTTGCTACATGATTTGGGTTGTGTGCTATAGGAAGAAAAATAACTGCTACAAGAGCAACATGGATTGTTGCAAGAGCAACATGAAATGTTATAGGAAGGGGTAGCCACACCAAAAGGGAGAGAAGAAGACCTCCAAGAATTCCAAGAGCCTAATCTACAACCTGAACTTGGATCCTACTAAAAATTCTTTGAGGATGGGAGAATTATACCCACCAAATTTACAATACCACTCTTCTTTGAGTTGGAAAGAGAAATAGGAAAAATCATAGATGGATGCAAATTGAAAATTCTAATAAGGTAGAAGATGTGGGCCTCATGGAGGAAAAAGTGCAACAAATGGGTAAGAAATTTGTTAACTTGAGGCTAAAGGAATTAGTCATGAAGGAGAAACTACAGTTATAAAATAAGAGGCTTAGAGAGAAACTATAGGAAAAGGAGGCACAACATGCCACCATGGAAAGTGTGTTCATAAAGGCCATCCAATTCAAGGGTCCATCCAAATCATCTGCCATTTTCCCCAAAGAACAATAGGCTAAGGAAGAGAATTACAGGGAAAGAATATGGATAGGTTTCTCAGAGGATGAGCAACAATTTTAGTGGGGGGTATGATTGGGCCTACAAATTAGACACAAATTAAGGCCCATATAACATTTCCTAGGCACATAAAGGTTATATTAAATCTCTCCTTCTACACTTAATACTTTTTTTTAGCTTTAATATGTTCTTAGGAAGGTTTAGAGATAATTGCTATTATGTGCCTAACATTATATATTTTTGCATAATATTGAGAGAGTATGGAGAAAATTTTGAATGAGATAATATGATACTTGCTCCCTACTACAGGATGGACCAATATTAGATAATAAATGAACTAAATCACAAAATTTTTGATAAATTCTAGAGCTTCATTGATTGAGAAAATCTAGGGATGTGTTCCTTGTCATTTAATGAAGATTCCTAGTGTTGGGAACCAAATCCAATTTTTGAGGGATTTTGGAGGGGAAAGTTGTCTCCTTTCAAGGAGAATGCTTCCTCATCTATTTGTATAAGTACCAATTCGAATTTTCCTCTAGGGGCATGTATTTCTTAGTCTTCTTGTGGATAAAACTTGTTATTTAGCAACTTCACTTTCATGTATAGCGGGGATGTACTTGGATTGATTCAAATAATGAAGTTTGGTGCCATTTTTATTCTTTAAAGCTTGGTTTCCTCCATAATACTCCAAGTTTCATTGGGCTTGGCCACCCCAGGAGCCTCATAAACCTCTCGTACAATTTCTTTAATTCCTTAATTATATTTAAATCAATAAATTATTATTACAAATTTACAAAATTAATAACATTTAATTAATTAAAATTAAATGAGATTTAACTTAATTAATATAATTTAAATTACATTTAAAATTAATAGTATTGACAATTAATTACATCAAATTAATTGTATTTACAATTCATTACATAAAATTAACAAAATTAATCTAAATCAAAATAATTAAATTGAATTAATACATTAAAATGAAATTTATTTATAATTTTATAGCGAAAAATAAAATACAAATTTACAAATTTTAATCCGAGGCTACAAAATTCAACCAAACTTTGACCAAGCGTAATTTCTAAACCGTAAGTCCAAACTCTAAAATTTAAGTCGTTGAGAAGTTGGCAACAAACCACACAATGAAATAATCAAAGTAGGAAATCGAGAAAAGTGAAAACTCACAAATAATGCATCAAGGAAGTGTTTTAACCAAAATTTACGTGGAGGGTCTCATATATTTTGTAAAAAATTATAGGGGGATGTGGCCACAATAGTGTGATGATTCTATTATTCCTAAAAGTAGTAATGAAAAAGATAGGAGCCCTATTATCCCTAGAGATAATAATGCTATGACATCAAATATTGGGACATATTGGAGAGAAGGGCCTTCAAAAATTCCATGGGAAAGGTATGGTTGAAAGTATGTTTGTTTCTGTGATAATTTTAGGTATGGCAAATTGAATGGGTAAGATATTGTTTGGTGCTATATGTTTGGACCTATGCCTCATCACTCGGTAAATTTATGTACTATGTTTCATTCATAGATGCTTTGTTGAGGAACACATGGATCTATTTCCTCCAAAACAAATATAAAGTTTTTAATAAATTTAAAGAGTTTAAGCCTCTTGTAACAAAGAAAATAGAGAAGAAAATAAAGTTTTTGAGTATAGATAAAGGTGGATAGTTCTACAAAATCGAGTTCAAGGAATTCTATAATAAGTTCATAATAAGAAGGAAAAATAATACTCCATACACACCTCAACAAAATGAAGTTGAAGAAAGAATAAATAAGATGTTGATGGTAAATGAAAGAAGTATGCTTAGTGGTGTGGGGTTATCATAGTAATTCTATGTAGGGATAGTGGATATTTCATATCACTTGGTAAACATATTACCTACATTAACACTTTTTGATGAAATTATTTGATAAATAGGGTATATACACATAGGTCAAATACCTAGAGGCAATAGTCCATGCAAATAGGTCAAATATTAGTACATTGATGTATTACATGTTAAAAAAATAAAAGAGGGAAACAATTCATGACCCTCGTCAATGCAACCACTTGAGGAAATATATTAATGCATAATAAAATAATTTACATATGATTTTCTCATAAGAAATCTTTGATAAATGACCCTCCATGCTATTTAAATAGAGATCATGGACCAATCAAGCATCAAGCCATGGATCAATCGATATTAGTATCAAGGAAAAGATCAATGTAAAGTAACTTTATGTATATAATATAATCGTGATCATTAAACATGTTGCTTCATGCAAATCATATTTGGAGAGAGGATGGAATCTACATTGGAGATTTTTTTGAAACTCAATGTTTCGATCATCCTCTCGAGATTGTTTTCAGGAGATAGAGAAGTTCAAGGAGTCAGATGAAAAAGGCCAACCATAAATATGCGAGTATAACACATAGGGAGAGGTCGACTTAGAAAATAGGAATATAAGAGTGGAAAAGGAAATGAAATTCAACCATTGGGGTTGCTAAGATGATGCAAAATAAGGCACGAAGAATTGTTGAGTTTATATCCTTCTTCCTTGTGAAAGTTATTGTGTTTTTTTCTCAATTTCAATGGATTGTCTAATATTCCTTTTCATATGTTTATTAATTTTGGCAATGATTTTTGTGTTTTCAAGGCAAACATGGTGTTTTGTGTTAACGTAATGTTCAACCAAAGCAGATTGCTTAGCTCTTCTGTGTTCTAGGTTAATAGTATGTTCTTTCATCCTAGTCCATAAATATTTACCAATCTCTCCCATGTATAGTTTACCACACAAGCATGGAATGTTGTATACGCCTATGAAGCAACCTTAATCCATTTTATCTTTTTCTTTGTCCAACAAGCTTTTTATAGTGGCATAGGGGTGAAATGAAACCTTTATGTCACCAGTGCAGTTTCCATCCACTCTACAAATCTAAACTGTGTGAAGCAACATGTTTAATGAACATATATGATCTTTTTAAATTATTCTATTGATAATATTTTATCTAAATAACATCTTATGGATTTTTATCATTAATCAATTTAATTTTCCATATTTGACATGGTTTCTATATATTTTGATATTATCTTATAACCCTAGATGGGGTGAATTCTAAGACAAGGGGGTTGTTGGGGCATGTCGCCATCACCCCACCTAGACAATAGGTTGGGGGCATGTTGAAGGCTCAAAATTCTCTACCTCAACATTAGGGAAATCCACCCAGTTGAGAACTTAAGGCAACTCCTTTTTTGTTTGGAATGGTGGCTCCAACTGGGATTATGAGACCAATTTCCCTTAATAAAAGATATAAAAATGGATGATATTTATAAGTTTGGGGCTAATGATGTAAATGAAACTAAGGAACAAGAGTAAATAGACTTAAAATATCTATGCCAGAAAATCTTTTTCTATATATGTGACTTTAGAAAGATCTCACATTAAACATGACAATAGAGATCATCAAGTCTTTTATGAGGTTAAAATGAATAAAGATAACTAATTTAATTAAATAGCTAATTAAATCAATTGAATAAACTCATTGCACATATAAGATATCATTGTTCAAGCATATATTTAAAAGATTTTAATCAAACACATCAATAGTGATTAATGCTTAATTTCTTGCCAAAACATATATGATAAACACAATTAAAATAATCATTCAATCTCATAAAAACAGTATTAATACACAAATAGTAGTAACCGATATATGTTGACTCTGATCATAAGTGAAATAGCAATGGTTTCACTTTCTGTTAAGATCACTTCAAGTTACAATAGTGCAAACTAAAATATTGGATTATAGTTTGTAATGAAAATACAAACATAGAAAAGTACCATAAAAGACTGGAGTGGTTTCAACAAACCACACTAAAATAAAATACAAAGATAATAATAGATTGCAGTTGTAACAACTTGACAATGAGTGAGATGAAGGTTTCTCTCCCATACTTTGCCAAAGTTCATATATATCTGTCATTGGTTTTAATTTAGGTGGATGATGAGGTTGTATGTGCAGCCGTTTAGTGAATAGCACATCACTGAGTGCTGGAAGGAGATGAGTGGTCATGTTGGAGAGACACCTCAACATTAGCTACTGACTATGTAGTTTAACTAAGAAATTCCAATGGAATTCCAAGTCAACCTTTGGCAGATTCTTGATTTTCTCAACCTTCTTTTTTTATGATTCCTGCCATGTTTTAGTCAACAATTTCACATTAGGTAAAGTATCCTCAGGGTAGTCTAAAATCAGGTTAGCTTGTGATAAGCTATCACTGGTTGAGTCAGTGAGATTGTTTGAAATATCCATGGCACTGAAGATTGCCATTTCTGCATGCTTGAGTTTTATTTCCCACTCCTGGAAAAAAATCTCTTTCTATGATTCTTCAATTTTAGGGAGATCAGTTGCTCTTCCCTTTTTAATAACCTGCCAATCTACATAATCTGAAATCTTCTCCTTGAATTCCCTATAGTATGTCCCCAGATCATACAATTGATTCACTAATGAATCACTTGATTGAAATGTGTCAGCCAAAAATTTCTCTTATGTGATTTCCACCAAAAGACTTTGCTTAATTAATAAGTCATGGATGTTGGGTTGTGTTATATTATTTCCACAACATAATGAAAAATTAATATGGTAGTCTTGGTTCTGGGATCCAAGGGAAAATCTTTGTGTATATCTGTTTTATGTTTTATGCTCTCGCCATTGTTTATTTTCTGTTTTTAGAATTCGTATGCAGGTAATTTCTGTACAGGGTTAAAACCTACATTTGGTATCAGAGTTGTTTTGGCTTCAAGGGGCCGTCTTTGCTACTGAGGGGTTTTGCTCGGCCCTGTGGTAGACCTTGTTCAGTGTGAGATCTGCGGGATTGATTCTTGTGGTGAAAGAAGATGGCAAGCAATGGAAAGATAGAGATCGAGAAATTTAATGGTCATAGTTTTGAGTTGTGGAAACTCAAGATGGAGGATCTGTTGGTGGGATCAATGGATCACGGTAGATCTGGGTACTAAACCAACAACAATGTTAGCTGAAGATTGAGAAAAGTTGGATTGGAAGGCAAAGAGCACAATACGATTGTGTGTCTCAGATTGAGTATTTTTTAATGTATGATGGGAAGCTTCAACGAAGGCTTTGTGGGACAAGTTAGGGACTTTGTACCAATATAAGTCTTTGGTGAATAAAATGTTCCTACGGAAAAAGTTGTATAACCTAAGGATGAAAGATGGAGACTCGGTGATAGAGCATTTGAACGCATTTAATACTGTGGTAAGCCATTTATTATCTGTTGATATTAAAATTTTGGATGAAGATAAGTGCATCAGTTTGTTTTTTCTCTACTAGATTCGTGTGATAGTCTAGCTATTGCAATAGGTAGCAATTCAACTGCCTTGTATTTTGATGAAATAGTCTCATCCTTGTTGTCGGAGGAGATCAGAGGGAAAAGTATGGAGGGCCAGAATGGTGATGCCTTTTTTGTATGAGGATGGTCCCAAAACAGAAACAAAAATAAGTCCTCAAGGGGGAGATCTAAATCTCCAGGAAAACTTGTAAAGGTGTGATGGAAATGTGGAAAGGAAGGGCACTTCAAAAGGGATTGTAAATGTAAAGCTCCTAAGCAAGGAAAGGGTTTTGATGATGCTCCTCCTGCAGAGGCGAAAACCACCTCAGATGAAGGTGGGGATGTGTAATTGGCTTCTTCTTCAAGTACACACATAGATCATGAGGCATGGTCGATTGACTCAGGTGCATCCTTTCACTTTAATCCCCATAGAGAGTGGTTATGCGAGTCTGAGTAATATGATGGTGGTGATGTCTTCTTAGGGGATGAAAAGAAGGCTAGAATTGTTGGTCATGGAATAGTCAAGATGAAGTTGCAAGGTTGAAGGATTAGAACACTTTCGGGTTCTATGCATATTCCTGCATTTGCCAAAAATCTAATTTATGTAAGCAAGTTGGATGATGCAGGTGTAAAAATAATGTTCGAGAAAGATACCTGCAAGATGGTTTGGGGAGCACTGGTATTGATGCAGGGAGTTTGGATTGGAACTCTGTACAAGCTTCAAGGTAGCATTGTTATTGATGGGTGCAACAGTTTTGTGGTTCCTGAAAGTGGAGCAAAGAATTTGGTGGTCTCTAGAGAAAAGACCATGCTATGGCATCAAAGGCTTAGACATATTGGAGAGAAGGGCCTTCAAATACTTCATGGTAATGGTATGGTAGAAGGTATGTCTAATAGCTCTCTGGATTTTGATTTATGTGAAAATTGTGTATATGTGAAGAAGAATCGGGTGAGTTTCCCGTTTGGTGGTAAGAGCGCGAAACAAATATTAGAGCTTGTGCACAGTGATGTGTTTGGACCTGTGTCAGTTCCATCAATGGGAAATTATGTGTACTATGTATCATTTATAGATGAATTTTCAAGGAATACATGGACATATTTCCTTAGGAAGAAATCTAAAGTCTTTGACAAGTTTAAAGAATTTAAGGCTCTGGTGGAAAACCAGACAGAGAAGAAGATAAAGGTACTAAGGACAGATAACGGTGGAGAGTTTTGCAAGAATGAATTTGAAGGGTTCTGTAAGAAGTGTGGTATAACACGATAGAAGAATACTCCATACACGCTAGAGAAAAATGGAGTTACAGAAAGAATGAACAAGACATTTATGGAAAGGGAAAGAAGCATGCTCAATGGTGCTGGGTTAGGACAAGAATTATGGGCAGAGGCGGTGGAGACTACATGTTACCTGGTCAACAAATCACCTTCATTAGCATTCGAGGATAAGACTCCACAAGAGGTATGGACTGGTAAGAAACCTTCTCTTTCACATCTGAGGGTATTTGGATGTGATGCATATGTACATGTTCCAAAGGAGAAAAGAACAAAGTTGGAT
>APFE031312955.1:0-14972 GCA_000404065.3 Pinus taeda | reverse complement strand
ATGTATTGTAACATTGAAAGGAACATAATGAAAAATCAAGCTGGTAGTCCCGGTTTTGGGATCCAGTGGGAAATCCCTATGTATATGTGTTTTATGTGTTATGCTCTCACATTGTTTATTTTTCTGTGATTTAGAATTCGCATGCAGGTAATTTTTGTACGGGGTTAAAACCTACAAAATTCATAACTCTTATTTTATTATTTTAACTATTATTTTATTATTTTTCCTTAGGAGGCCACTTTTAGGCTAAAATTTCCTCTAATTAAAGGCAGTGCAAGATAGTTAGAAGAGTTATGCAAATCAACATAGGGTGTTTAATGAGTTTCAGGTTGGGGAGCATGTGCACTTATGCATCAAGCCAAAGAAGAGCTCCTTGAGGTTTGGATCATGTGCTAAGTTGGCACCTCGGCATTGCGATCCTTTAGAGATCCTTAAGAGGACTGGTCTAGTGGTCTACAGACTTGCATTGCCTCTAACAATGAAAGTTCATGATGTTCTCCATGTTTCATTACTTAAAAGATATGTGAAAGATGTTGATCATTTGATTGATTGGCCTGTATTGAAAGTGGATCTAGAAGGAGAATTCCATTCAGAACTGAGAAATCAAGCAGGTTAAAGTGTAGTGGAAGCACTTTGGGCCCAATGAAGCTACATGGGACATGGTTGATCAGATGCAAGCTATGTATCCTTCATTGTTTGTCGATTAAGGCAAAGGAGTTTTGGTATATGTACATATTTATGTATAGACTTTATTGTAAATATCACAACGAGTTGTGTTATAAATCTCCAATAATGAATATGAATGTCATTTTGTCATGTTTGTCATGTCGATTTTTCTTTTCAGTAGGCTATTCATTCTAAATATTGCATCGAGCTAAGTTATAAATCTCCATTAGCAATTTGTTTTGGTTTCAGTGGTTTTCTGGTCATAGGTGTCATAGTACACCAAGGATAGTGTTCCCCTGAAGGCAAGGGGTCTATAACAACCCCAGGTTAAAATTTCATGTAATAAATTTAAAAAAGGAAAAATAAGACCAAGGTCATGGGACACGTATTCCAAATATATGTTGGGAAAATCATCCTAGTGGGTGTTCATTTGGTTTATTATAGCAAAGAAAATTGGAAAATGCATTAGCAAAGGAAAAGATGCATTAATTGGCATTTTATTTATGAAAATAAAGGAAAATAGGAAAAAATGGACATGAAAGGTCACATGTTTGCATGAAAGGATAATTCAAGGGAAAATAGAGGAAATTGAATAAAATAGGGGCCTCAATAATAAAATACTTCTAAGGATCAGTTCGCAACTTTGTTAGTTAATCTTTTGTTGGTTTAGATTTTGTCAGTTCATTTTTGGAGCTCTCTCTATTCTCTCATATTATTGGACACTTGGATCATTCTTGGAGTACTCTTGCATTGGAGAAAGGAAAGAAAAGGAGGGATGAGAAGGCAAAGGAAAGGAAGGGAAAAGAAAGGACAAGTTGGATCAAGCAGCTTCAATAGAAGTAATTGCAGGTAACAGGTTGCATATGTGATTTCCTAGATGGTTTGTGAATGCAAGTACATGCATGTGTGTATTTGGTTCTCTTGTTGTCATTGGCATGGTTTTTTCTAGGTCTGGCAGTGATTTCAGCCTTGCCTTTCCATTTCAGAATAGCCATGGTGTGATGTGGTTATTTTATTTGGTTGATATTTTCATTAATGGATGGTTTTGGAAATGGGTGAGGTGATCTCAGGAAAATTTCCATAGGGCCTAGGAGTCCCTTGACCATTTTTGGTTGGATTACGATAAAGCTTGAGGGTGGAGATAGGAAACCTCCTCAAGGTATTGGGGAAGAAATTTTGAGGCATCCAAGCTTGTTTTTGGCCTAATAATCCCTTGACTAGTTTTGTGGGATTGCGGTAAAGCCTGAGGGTGGAGGTGGTTTAATCTCTCGCAAGCCCTCATTGTTTATGTATTGGATTTGGGCCTAGTAACCCCTTGACAAATTTTGGTGGGATTGTGGTAAAGCCTAAGGGTGGAGGTGGTTTAATCTCCAGGAAGCCTTAGTTTTTTTTGTCTTGAGTCCCACATTCATTCTTGGAATATGGCATGGGGGTGATTGGCTAAAAGAAAGATTTGGTTCAGCTCAATCTATGGTAGGGTGGTACATGGGAGTCCCTGACTTGGCTAGCTTTTGCATATATAATAAGAGATCTTTTCCTCTTGTACTTCATGAGTACTTGTACTTGTTATTATGTGGCTTTTATGGTTGTTTTATAATGGTTATTATTGTGGTTATATGTTGGTTATAACAATGGTTTCATAACAGGTTCTAGTTATGGCTCTTTACATGTTTTGATTAGATGATGAATGGTTATTGAATGCATGAAATAACAAATTTTATTGTATCTATTATGATACGGAATTATACCTTCTTAATGATTCTCAGATAAGTATCAGACCCCTGTGTTGAGATATGCATTCATGACCAGTAGATTACATGTTCTCAATGTGTTTGATGAAATTATTGTCATGTTCTAGGAATTTTAGGTCAAGTTATGCCTTAAAATCTATATGTCTAGCATTTTTCTCGTGGCATCATTGATTTTAAGAAGTTACAAGAAGTTTTTGGTAGTGGTATGGAGGTTGACCTAGAATCTAGGCTCAAATCTTAGGACCCCATGCTCCTAACTAGAAAAATTGGTTGCAACTACATGGATGTAAGATTTTTCATGCAATTGGAGGCTCCCAACTACATGGAGGCCTCGTTTTGGTTGTGATTGAGGGCCAAAGGTAGAAAAGGAGGGGTCTAGCTCAGGGTTTGACCACCTGGGATGGTTTCTCAGCCTCTGAGTGTCCTGTAGCTCCTATAGTACGTTATGAAATGTCAATTTGTCATCAGTAGTTGGCCCTACTTCCTTATTGGGACCTAAGAGGTTGGGTCATGTCATAGTATCTCTCATCTCATGTTTACCCGAACAGGCCGGTGAAAGTAGGTAAATGTGGGAGGGGTCGTTACAATTTTGGTATTTCTTACTTGTATTATAATATTATATATTTATTTTATCATAATGCTTCATTTTTGTAGCATATCTTTCAATAACATATTTGTGTCTAATGTTTTCATTATGAGCATACATTCTAATTTAAAAATAACATATATATATTAGAATTAGTATATTGTGATAACTTAGTGATGAAACATATAGTCTTGTTCTCTTAATAACAATATCAAGTTAAATTTTTCGAAGCCTATTTTTTCACTTGTATAGTCAACCTAATTAGTAACTTTATTATTATTTTAACCATATATTAGTATATATTAGTTTTACATTAGTGTAAGATAAATGTAGTCATATGAATATTAGTTTTCCTGGATTCATTCCTTCATAAGAAGAAAGGATCCTAGGCCAACAGAGCCTATAAGCCCATCGAGGATAGCTATACCAAACATCTTTTGCTATTAAAGAGCCTTGTTCTAAGCTACTCCTCCCATGTTGAATTAGGTGTACAATTCCCACATCAACAAGGAATTAATAGACAATATTGTAGAATGGCTAAGCCTCCTAACCCTTAACATATTCCCAAAGCACTTCATTATGCCTGAAGTGTTTTTTAAATTACCCAAGATCCCAAAGGCCCAGCCATATGTCTTTTTTTCTTAAACGCATAAAAATGTGGCAAACACAACCCTAAAACTATTTCCAATTCCTAAATGAAATGTTAGTGTTATGGGAATATTACACCCTTAGGCCTAGGTTGTGAACCCCAACAAATCGAAGGGCATATACCAAAAAGAAGCAAGAAAACAAGCAGTCCTAAAGCTTAAACTACTAAAGTGGGATGAAGAGATAGGACCCGTAGGTCCTATGTTTGAGGATATTCTCATATGGTCCAAACCCTCTGCTTCCTCCAATGCTTCAAAACCTACAAATTATTCCAAAAAATCATGTATGCTATTAGTAGTTCAAATATATTCAAGATATAAATGTTATATCATATAAGCATATAGGTATAAATCATGAAATCATACATAATTAGATCATAACATGAGATAAAGGATAAATATCATAACATCGGGAACAAGACAGGGCTTCTTTATTGATGACTGCAAAGAATGTGGAAGAATACAACCTGATTCGACCACGACTCCAAGCGAAACCTTCCTCCGGATCCATCTAGCCCAAACCTCAACAATCCTCGTTCCATATAAAGGAGATGGACATCTCTATGAGGAAACAAGGGTTTCCTATAGCTGGGAGTGCAGGAGGCATAGGGATAAATCAGACTTGATCAGAGACCAAATGGATATAATATCAATATCCTATCTTTTCTTCTCCCTTTGGGCCTTCCCATGAGGTGTATTTATATCACCCCAAAATATATTCTTCAGTTGGGATATAGTGAGGCCACGGGCTCCTGTAGGTGAGCTTCTGGTGTAACCCATAAACCCTGCCCGTAAAATAGTGATTTTATATTTTTTAAATATTTTAAATCATATATGTGGATTGGGTATAACTGGACCCACATGTGCACGTTCTTTTTGAAGGGAAGAATTGCATATGGAATTAAAAATAATGCTTTATAGTAAATGGAACAAGTCTGAAGGGAAAGGGCTGCCCAAGGCCATGACTCAGAGGATCAAGTATATAAGGGTGAGAAATGATGATATAACAGATGCCTCCTAATGTATGAGGCTAGAAGGGGTACATGATGGCCGAAATGTATTAAGTGTATAGAAATAATCATGCGAGGACTTGGGAGGAGATCACTAGATTTCAACCTACCAAATCAGTGGAAAAGATCAGAAAGAAAGATCATATCTGAGGCAAGAATACCCATGCTCAGAGATAGTAAAGCACGTATTCATATCAAATGTAGATCAAATCTAATATGTATACAAGTACATAGGAAACTAAAAAATACATAGTGGGTCATCTGATCATAGCTGCAAAAGTACATATCAAGGCCATGTTACAATATCACATATAAAAGAACTTATCAATGATGCTGAAGTAGATATATGATCACTAATGTCACATAACTGATCCTCAAAGTACCAAGTCAAAAAGTGGAATAATGGTACTACATGCAACTCGGGTGCCAACATAGAAGTTGTTGTTGTGATGAACTACTCCATATAAGGTGGATGGTGTCACTGGCAACAAATTGTAGGAACCGACAAGTGAACCATAAAATCCTGATGCAACTTGAGGTCTTCACCAACCACCATGGTACATTTCTACACTATGGGAATAAATGTGTTGAGGTAGACCACGTGAGAAATCATTTGATTACTGATCATTGATGTATACCGTTAACAAACGTTAGACAACTCATCGATAATGATGATGAGAGTCAAGGTACCCCAGTACAATCTAAAAAGTGTGAATAAATGAGTCGAAGTCGAACACTGATAGAATCTATCAATCAAAAGACAATGATGTATTCTCACTGTCAATAGCAAAGGAGTCTACCACTAATGACTGCAAACCCTAAGGTACTGAAAAAGGACTCTAGACCTTATTCCCAAAGCAATGAGTTGGAGTCAATGGGAAAAGATCTACTAGAAGGAAGGCATTAAGGCATCCCACATCAATCTAGCACGTGTGTAACCTGCAGGCCAATAATTTTGAAGGAATCAGACAAAGAAAGATGAAGTAACTATACCGAAGCACGTTTCAAGCATACACAAGATGTGGCTAGTGCACAACAGAAACCCTCTAAACCAACCAATAATGAAATTTGACACAGATGCGAGCAACTTGCCAATAGGTTCAAATGGAAACCAAGGTACTGCACAAATCCTAATGTGTGATAATGTAAGCTAACGTCGAACACAAGGGAAACCACTTAGTCAAAGACCCATGATACAGATTGATGTTGAGCACAAGGTCACCTATCAATGATAGAAATAGAACTAGGGTGTGGCTCTAGGCCTACTCTTCGAGTAATTTATCAAATTCGATAAGAGTAGACCCACCAACAAGAATTCAATGAAGACCTTCTTAACCAGCACGAGTAAAGGACCAAATAGTTGATGTGATACTGAACATAAATCTGACAGAGCGGGTATGTGTTACAGGTCTATTTGGGCACATTACTCCCAATGATTAGATTAGTGTAAACAGGGTTTATAAAAACCCTAATTCAATTTATACATGCCCTAGACATGCCACCTCATTGAGTTCTTTCATCCACGAGAGTTTCATGACTTCAAACCCTGCTGAAGTGCTTCCTTGTGTCACCAGCACACCCCTGGTCAGGGGTAAGTTCTCTACAGAGTAGGTAGCCCCATTCAAGGCTGTGTTGTAGAGCACCTAAGCCTACTCAAGCCTGCACTGGGTGAGAACCCTCGAAATGTTCATTGGATCTTGAGTATATTCCTCCTTTCTAGAGCCTTCTAGAAGGAACCTAACTCCTATCCTATCAAGATGAGCTCGACTTAGGATAGCCTTGGATCATCTAATCCTCTATCCTCTCATCCTTTTGAACATGGAAACTAATTATCCAATTATGGAAAACCATTCAATACCATATTAATGACAAAACTACTTCCATTCATCTATAAATTGGCCTCCCATCATAGAGCCAAGGAGCTTGGATATTATAGAGAAATATTGTTGGTTTAGAGACTTGAAATCATTGTCAAAGTAATGTTATGCTGCTGGGTTGGTGTTGCTATTTGTGTGATGAGGGCTTGGACTAAGCTGGATGAGTGACACGAGATCGAACCACATTGGGTCTAACCTCTCCTTCTATCAATCAACAAAGTTTTTTGTTCCTTTTCCAATACTTTTGTCTATATCTATGATGAATATATGTTCAAATGTTTTTTATTCCATTTGTTTACAATAAATAGATCATATGCTTTGATTGTTGTTGTCTTCTATTTATGTTGGCAGGTACCAATTGAGCAAATTTAGTTTGAGCGGGAGCAACGGGAGAAACTCAAAGGAAGCAAAGGATCACAAGTAGGTTATTTTATCTTATCTGTTTATTGTAGGAAAAAGGTTAAACATCTTTACTTCAGTTGTTCTATGTGTAACTACCCACTTAGGGAAGATATACTTATCCCTAGGTATAAATTTCGTATAAGAAATTGGTGACTCCACTAAGGATCGACCATCATTCATGGTAGTTATCCCTTATCTTAGAAGCACCAGTAGACTTTGGTTGAGTTCATTTATGTATATTCAGCCATTTTGAAGCTTGTTTGGTCAAAATGTGTGCTTATTTGTGTGTTGATAGTGCTCTCTAGCATCAACGCATTGTTGTTCTTGATATAGTGCGCTGCAAAGTAGCCTTAGCTTAGAGACAGTGCTCTGCAATGCACTGTATCCCACTTAGGGTTGCGTTGGTCCCTATCAAGCCAAAAACCCATCTTTTTGCTTGATTTTTTCCAAACTATTTCACATCTTGTTTGTTGAATGGTCAATGTTTCTCTATCCCTGAAGTCTAAATTAGCATTTATTTTCCATGCCCACTTTGGCTCTATCTGTTCAATGTTTCTTTATGTTTTCTTTGTCATGATCGAATCAATCCCAAAGTTAGCTTACATTGATTAGTCTTACTTTTCTAAAAAAGAAACTGTCGTAAAGTCTTCGTTTCTTGTGAAAATCATTGATTGTTAGTTTGTGCATTTAGTTTATTTATGCTCATATAAAAATTAAAGAAATGAAAAGAAAAACATGCATAATGCATTTAGAATTTTGTGTGTGCTTGTAGGAATGTTATAGGAAAAGTTGCATTAGATGTGCTATATGCTCTTTGTTTAGATATTCTGATTTCTCTATCCCTTTTAGTTACAGTTTTCATTGTTTAAATCAAATGAAAAGAATGTTTCCCATCTTAGTTGCATTCTAGGAGTTTCATAAACATCACGCGATGAACCTGAAAGGAAAACTTTTAAACAAGATCAACTAAAATTTATCTCAATTAACCTAATGGAGCATTGTAACTTAACGCATAACATTTAGAGGTCTAGGCTAGAGATGTGTTCCAACATCATTAAACATAATAGTTGATGCTAATGGTATACGATACATTCTAAGTGTGATACCTCATTCCACACACATAAGTCTATTGTAGCTCGTCCACGTACTTTCAGGTATATCTGGCGGTGTTATAGTACAAAATGTATAAGGGAATACTCTCACTGTGAGCTTTCGCATTAGACAGTGCTAACACAGATTGGGCCTCCACGTACTTTTGGGTATATTTGGGAGGACTATATTAGGTTGCTATCCATCCATAGGTAATCAGGTCGGGTGCCTTGTATACTTTGATATACTAAAAACAACATTAGGGGAGACTACTTGCGCATATGTTAAGTCCTTGGCTCCTTCGAGGTAGTATATTGCAATTCACAGTTACTTGGTAATTCTTTTTCCTAGATTACCCTCTCTTTTGTATTTCTTTTTATAATAAAATCAATCAGCAATCATGGAAGAAAATCATCCTTTACCTCGTCGTTCGTGTAGGACAGTAAGTAAACCACCTTTACTGCCTGAAGGTACACCTATTTGGTGAAAGCGATCTCATTTAACTGAGTCCAATACATCACAAACTTCTAGTTCTTCATCTGATTTACCAGAGTCACCTATACTGGAACATACTGTGATTCCAGTTACTCCTACTATTATTGGTTTATCTGCTACTGAAGTGGAACCTTTACAATTACCTGAGGACACTAAAAGTGAACTTAGTGAAATGGTAACTGAAGTTGTCCAACAAGATGTTGATCCTCAACAAGAAGTTGTTCAAGAAATTCATCCTAAACCCATTTTTCTTTTACCAGAACACTTGGATACCGAAGTTGAATAGCTAGAAGTTGTTCCCGTACTGGAAGACAATCGACTGGTTTATCGTCAAACATCTGTAACTATTAAGGCTTCTCCTTTATCGCAGAGTCAAACACTGGGAATTTATTACGAACCTGACGGCGAAATCCTTCCACCCGGTTTAATTGCTATTGAAGAGGAATTTGAAGAAGAAACTTCACCTAGAACTCCAACTCATTTTGGACCAGGGATTTATCTTTATCCTTCTTTTCCTCAATTAACTTATACTACTCCTATTAATCCTGTTTACTTCAAACTCCCGTAGATTCATTACAAAATTGATTGCATCATTTGACTATGGATGAAACAACATCCTAGACTGTATCATCTGTTACAGTTTTGAAAGCATCTACTGTTGCTACTTCTTCTATGTTTACCACAACACCTAAGTCACATCTGTATGGTGGTCCGTCCATCCCTCTAGGTTACCAATCATTATCTGGAACTCACTCCGGTGTTTCTATTCCATGGTCTTCATCCATGTTGTCCACAATAATTTTACGTGGTTCTTCACTTACGGATATTGAACATCAATATCAAGCTGTTCCATTTGGTTACCATCCAATGTATCAACTTCACACTGGATTACCTTCATATGAAGAAAAGTATGCCAAAGCTTCTTATTCTCCATACTCTGGGGGGCCACCATATGGGAGTATATCATCATCTTTAGGTCCAACTTATTCTGAAATGATTGTTTTTCAATGGTAGCCTACAATGCATGTTCAACCAAGGCTTGTGTTTTCATCACAACCAATACAATCTATTTCACCCATACCTACTACGCATGTCATTATGACTTTACCACAGTCGCAAGCTCAGTTGATTATATCTCAACCTTTGCAATTTTATCCTTCAACCTCTTACCTTCAAGTTTTAGGTCTATAGACTTAGTCTTCTAAGGCCATTTTACAACAACTGTTTGTGTCTAAAATCCAACAACCTTGGGCCAGTGTACCATTAACTGGGATGACTCAGACTTATACTGGTCCAATTTATCCACAACCTGGTCAAACTTATACTAGTGGGAAACAACCATGGTAGACACAATACCAACAATATCAATTCCAATAGTACCAAACTTATCTTGGACTTGGTCAACAAGCCTATGCTTGGTTTGGTCAATAGTAAATTTATCTTGGTTCCCAACAACAACCTTATACTAGATATGCTCAACAAACCTACCCCTATCAAGGTTACCAGGAGCAGATTCCTTATGTTGGTATGCAAAGGCCTATTGCCCATGAAATTCCATCTTACCCTGGTTACACTCAACCTGACCTAAACTGAAAGTTTCCTTTTGTCGCAACACTTGAATTACAAGATTTAAATTGGCTTACCAATGATCCCATTCTTTATTCAACTTGGTGGCTGGTGATTCCACACAAATTTCCTTCTGATATTCCTAAGTTCAATGGAAACCCTAGAGAAGTTCCGTCCAATCACGTTATGAAATTTCATTTATGGTGGTCATTCAACTCCCTAAATGATGATTCAGTAAGACTACGTCTTTTCCAGTGAACGTTCACTGGTCTGACTGCAAAGTGGCATATTGAATTACCACAAGCTTCATTTGACAACTTCACAGCCTTAGCCACTACATTTTTAGCCCATTTCCAGTTACCCATCAGATATGAAACCGGAACGGAATTGTTGACCAAATTTAAACAGACCACTACTACTCACATTTCTGATCATATTCATGAGTGGCATCATCATCGTCGAATGTGTTGGGTTGTGTTATATTCTTTCCACGACTAGCCCACGTAGTTAACCGAGGTTCAGAGGGGGGGGGGGGGAGTAGCCCCACTTCATTGTTCCGATTGCGTAGCGGTGGGAGTCGCAGGGGGTTTGAGGGGAACAGGTAACCCCACTCTATGGGGTCTGGGGCAGCACCCTGGAAAATTTGGTTTTGTACCCTATGTTAGGTTGGGCAGACCTACCTATTTTGTGCATATTTTTCGCACATGGTTTTGGACGTGATGGTTTTCGGTCCATGGTATGGATGCTTCAGAATGTATAAATAAGTATTGTAACTTTGAAAGGAACATAATGAAAAATCAAGCTAGTAGTCTCGGGTTTGGGATCCCGGGGAAAATCTTTGTGTATATGTGTTTTATGTGTTATGCTCTCACATTTTTTATTTTCTGTGTTTTAGAATTTGTATGCAAGTAATTTCTGTACAGGTTAAAACCTACATTTGGTATCAAAGTAGATCTACAAATGGGTATGTGTTTAACCTATTTGGAGGTGCACTTTCAACAACCACGGAACTGTTGCACCCATCAACAACAGTGCTACCTTGCAGCTTGTACAGAGTTCCAATTCGAACTCCATGAATCAATACCAGTGCCCCCCGAACCATCTTGCAGGTATCCTTCTCGAACACTGTTTTTACACCTGCATCATCCATCTTGCTTACATAAATTAGATTTCTGACTAATGTAGGAATATGTAGAACACCCGGAAGTGTTTTAACCCTTCCACCTTGCAACTTCAACTTTACTTTTCCGCGACCAATGATTCTAGCCTTCCTATCATCCCCCAAGAAGAAATCACCACCATCATATTTCTCATACTCGCATACCCACTCTCTATGGGGAGTGAAGTGAAAGGATGCACTTGAGTCAATAGATCACCTTCATCAGCGTTGGAGTATAAGACTCCACAAGAGATATGGACTGGTAAGAAACCCTCTCTTTCACATTTGAGGATATTTGGATGTGATGCATATGTACATGTTCCAAAGGAGAAAAGAACCAAGTTGGATAGTAAATCTGAAAAGTGCATCTTTATTGGGTATAAAGATAGTTTAAAGGGTTATAAGCTTTGGAACCCAGTAACAAGGAAGGTTGTGCACAACCAAGATGTGGTGTTCAAAGAGGTGAAGGATGTTATTAAACATGAAGTCCAACCAAAGGAACCTAAGAAGATAGAGTTTGAACTAAAAGAGGAAGAATTAGACTCTACAGCAGAGGAGAATCATAAGATGAAGAGCCACAAACTCTGAGTGTGAGAAGATCAGTTCGAGAGAAGGTAGCTAGAGAGGTATAGTCCATCTGCTTTCTATTCAAATTTTTCTTTATCTATTATTGATGATGATCCTAGAACTATGAAGGAAGCAGTAGATTCAGAGGATAGAAAACTTTGGAAAGAGGCCATTGTTGATGAAATGGCATCTTTGCAAAAAAATGAGGCTTGGGATCTAGTGGAGTTGCCAGCTATAAGGAAACCCATTGGCAGCAAATGGGTGTTCAAGAAGAAGAAAAATGCAGAAGGAAAGGTGGAGATATACAAAGCTCGGTTGGTAGCAAAAGGTTATTCCCAGGTGTTGGGAATTGATTTTGGTGATATTTTTGCTCCTTTCGCCAAGGTAACTTATATTAGATTGCTTTTATCTATTATTGTTGCTTTTGATTTTGAGGTAGAACAGATGGATGTGAAGACAACATTTCTTCATGGGGATCTGGAAGAGGAGATCTACATGAAGCAACCTGAAGGCTTTGCACTGAAGGGTAAGGAAGAACTGGTATGCAAGTTAAAGAAGTCTTTGTATGGGTTAAAATAGTCACCAAGGATGTGGTATCAGAAATTTGATACATTTATAAGGGGACTTGGCTTCACCAGCAGCAAAGCAGATCATTGTGTGTATTTTAAATTAATTGGTGACCGTGTTATTTATCTGGTCTTGTATGTGAATGATGTGTTTCTGGTTGGAAATGACAAAGAAATTATCCAGGATTTGAAGACCCATTTGTCCTCCAAATTCGACATGAAAGATCTTGGTGCTACAAAATATATTTTGGGCATGGAAATTAAAAGAGATCGGACAAAGAGGAAGCTCTAGTTAAACCAAAGGAAGTATGTCAAGACAATATTGCAGAGGTTTAATATGCAGGATAGTAAATTGGTGAAGGTTCCTATTCCTATAGGTGTAAATTTATCTGTTGAACAGTGTCCCAAGACAAAAGAAGAGGAAGAGGACATGTCCTGTGTTCCATATGCAAGTGCAGCCGGTAGCCTGATGTATCCGATGGTCTGTACTAGACCAGACATTTCACCTGCAGTGGGAGTATTGAGCAAGTTTATGTAAAAACTAGGGAAGGAGCACTTGACAACAATGAAGCAGGTTTTCAGGTATTTGTGTGGCACTAGTGATTATGGTTTGGGCTACCAAGGAAGACCAGGATTGGACAAAGTGTTGGATATTCATGGATTTGTTGATGCAGACTGTGTTGGAGATCTGGATCAAAGAAGATCTACAAGTGGGTATGTGTTTAACATATTTGGAGGTGTAGTCAGTTAGATGAGTAAGAAACAATCTATAGTGGCACTATCAACTATAGAGCCAGAATACATGGCAGCCACTCATGCAAGCAAGGAAGCAGTTTGGTTGCAGAGATTGTGTTCAAGTATGGGGTTAGTATAGGGAACTATAAGTATAGACTGTGACAGCCAAAGTGCAATTTTCTTAGCAAATAACCCTGCAAATCATTCAAAGACAAAGCACATTGATGTTCAATATCACTTTGTGAGGGATATGATAGAAGACAAAAAGGTGTTGTTGGTAAAGGTGTACACTTTGAAGAATACTATAGATGCATTGACAAAATCTCTAAGCTCTGAAAATTTCTCTTGGCGTATAGAAACAATGGGCATTGCAGGGCTGGATAAATGACTAAGCTCTCTTGTGGCCCCCTATGGAAAGAAAACAACAAGTTGGAGAATGTTGGGTTGTGTTATATTCTTTCCACAACTAGCCCACATAGTTAACTGGGGGGTTAGAGGGGGGGTGGTTCCCTTCGTTGTGTTGATTGCATAGTGAGGGGAGTCATAGGGGGTTTGAGGGGTACAAGTAACCCCATTCTATGGGGTTCAGAGCAACGCCCTGGAAAATTTTGGTTTTGGACCCTATGTTAGGTTGGGCGGAACTACCTATGGTTTTGTGCATATTTTTCGCACATGGTTTTGGATGTGATGGTTTTCGGTCCATGGTATTGCATGCTTCAGCATGTATAAATATGTATTGTAACATTGAAAGGAACATAATGAAAAATCAACTGGTAGTCCTGATTTTGGGATCCAGGGGAAAATTTCTATGTATATGTGTTATGCTCTCGCATTGTTTATTTTTTATGTTTTAGAATTCATTTGCAGGTAATTTCTGTACGGGGTTAAAACCTACAGAATGGTCAAAACTTTTGTTCCTGATCAAATTTTACCCGAGTGGTTTATTAAATCCTTGTTTCCATCTATCACCGAGGATATGGCTAAATGAGGAGCTGTTACTAAAGAGAAAGTAATTGCTCGTGCCCAATACTTAGACTTGATTTACACCTAGTCTAGCAGGCTCTATGATAAGATTCCAAATGCACCTAGACCAACTTTTGTTATTCAACCACCTCCATCCAGTAAGGACTCTCATGTCGATGATGGTGTGATAGGTTCTTCAAGCACTCAAACGGCAAGTAGACCATATATTCAAACACTCGCTATTTCAAATCAAACCTCTAATACACCTGATAATACACTTGCTTCCGAAATAAATGTCGTGTCATCTAACAAAGGTAAAAATGAAAAGCAACCTAGAAGCAAGAAAAAGGGGAAAACTAAAAAGAAACAATATTCTCCCCCTCAAGAGAAATCATCTGATTCCTCTTCTCCGGATAGGAAACCTCGTTACCCATGTTTAATTTGTAATGAGGAGCACATTACACGAGACTGTCCCCACTGCTCTGAAGTCCCAAAACTTCTTAAGACTTCTAGTACATCCATTGTTTTGACAGACCCTTTTCCAAACCCAGAGACTCATTTGGTTGCTACAGATCTTGCTTCCACTTCACAAGTGCTTATGCTATCTGCCACTAAGCCTAAGGCTAATGTTTTGGTGACTACACGAAGTAAAGATTACGGCAATCCACCGTCATCATCGAATAACTAGGCTATAGATCAACCCAATACTTCGACTTCAACTTCGTTTGACTCAATTCCACCACCCATTGCACCAGAGTTAACAATAAAAACGCCTAAGGGAGTTGTTCATAAATCTACATTCAACCCTCGAGCTCGAGCAGTGTAAAATTATAACATAGTAGAATATTTGGCTCAATCACCTTCTGCTATGTCGACGCTTGAGGTGCTTCAAA
>APFE031312954.1:13768-63156 GCA_000404065.3 Pinus taeda | reverse complement strand
CGCCCTCAAATAGCTCTGATACCAT
Organism: Pinus taeda; assembly: GCA_000404065.3. Taxonomy (NCBI): domain Eukaryota; kingdom Viridiplantae; phylum Streptophyta; class Pinopsida; order Pinales; family Pinaceae; genus Pinus; species Pinus taeda. The sequence goes on along the minus strand of APFE031312954.1, from coordinate 63,131 downwards.
GTAGGAATTTACAAGGTAAGTTCCTCAAACAGAACACCAAAAGGACACCGCTCACAAACAGATCACAGATCAATACACCAGTATTTTGACGTGGTTAAAACCCTCAGAGAGGGAAACAGTCCACGGCCTGCGCCAACGTGGCTACTACAAGGAATTTATTAATAAAAGAATGAAAATTTACATAAGCTTCTCTCATGCACGGTGAACCTACAAATGACCCTCCATGCGCTTTAAATAGAATTCATGGACCAATCGGGTGTCAAGCCACGGATCAAGTGTCGGTAATACCGAGGAGAGAAGGAACCGTCGGATCACTACATATCGTGACCGTATCGGATTGTAAGTTACAAATGTACATAGTAAAGAAACACACTTTACCTAACTCTATACTAGACCAAGTTATACTTAACTATTCCTACGTGTCGGAATATCCTAACATAGAGTAGTCCAAAAGAAGACTGACTGTTAACTTCCTTTTTCATCTAGATTTTGTAAGGAAAGGTTGATGTTGTCCCCCTGAAAGTATAAGAAAATGTAAACTAACATAGAGGTATTATTGAATACCTCCTCAGTTGGAAATTTGATAAGTTGTTGATGAATTGACTCTGCAAGAAATTGGCTAAAGTTAAACACAATGGAGGGCTTAGAATCAGCAGAGAAAATGGAAAGAAATCCTATGATGGCCTTATCTACCCACTAATCAGAGTAGTAGCTACGGAGGTAGGAAACAACAGTGACAATTTGTGTGGCTCTGTAAGGGAAAATAGAGTGATAGGGAGGATTTTTCTTTGGCAGTGAAGCATATTCTGTCAAGAAAAGTTCCATCGTTTTGGCCCTCCTGGCAAAGTCCAATTTCTGTTATATTTTAATCAATGCTTCATAGGAAAATGGGATAGCATTCTCTACTGTGGGGGCCTACATCATATATTCTATGGCTTGAGGAGTAATGGTAAACAGAATTTCTCCAGTGGGGGTAACAATGGCCCTTTATCTTGGAAAATGTGATGCATGACACTTTCTAATAAAATATGGGGTGCTATGGGTGCAAGGAAAAATGTGTTGGGGTAAATTAGATTCCCACAGTTGGATATCATCTGACTTGTCTATATACTTATCCTCGAGCCAAAAATTAATCTCAAACAAGTCGAATTCACAGAGTGTCTCATGGATTTTACAATCTCTGTCAGCAAAAGGAACATGGTGAAGATCTATTGGAGGATAGATCAGAGGATTGATAGGTTCCTATGGTCCTTTGTCCTTTGGAGGCATCTTGGCTAAGAACAAGAATGAAATTTGGACTAGGAATTTGAATATACAGATAGGAACCAAGTTTTGGGTGCAAAAGGAGAGGTAACATGCTGGAAATGATCAAGAAGAGAGTTTCTCTAGCGGTTGAAAATGTCGGGATTGAATCCAACAAACCTATAAAAAATCAATTAATAGTGATAAAGCATGAACTCAGTAACCTGTTAACATGTGAAAGGAAGGTTTATATAACAATGTGATTTTTTGGTTAAAGGAGGAGCGGGTTCGTTGGATTAACAACTAAACAATTAATTGTTTAATGACTTAATTCTGGAGGGAATGAATGTGATTTGATGGAATTAACAGATGTATTATGTGGTGGAAGGTAAGTGGCAGGAGTGCAATGGATAGGAGAGTGGTATTGGGAGCGATGGAACCAACGTTTCGGAAGGGGGGAGAGTTGTTAGTGGTTTTTCCCGAGGGGGGTTTGAAATGCTATGGAGCTGACACGTAGGGGTGGGCATGGTTTCGTATACTGCCCATTTCGGATGCACCCCCCCGGACGGTAAAGCTCAGATCGTGAGGGAAGATTGAAATCGTATGCGAGCCATCAGATCTTGGGAGATGAACAGAGATGAAGCGAGAGGTAGCAGAGGGTTAACTCATGACGTGACGGGTTATTTGGTGGGGTCGGATATTAATTTAATGAATGATATGGAATATGTGTAATGTATGTGGGGTGTCAAAAATTAGGGATAAGGATTAATACCGAAATTTCTTAATATATAGAGTAAACCTTTACTCCTCTATATTTTTGTTCTGCACGTAAGAATAATATTTGATAATTTACTTGTGGCACATTTAGACTAGCAGCCTGTGCATTTATAAAAACATGAAATAAAACCTTTATTTTGTTTTTGCTTCTCTAACATTTTATTTTCCTTTTGCCTTATTTATTTAGGGCAGCTAACACCTAACATTTTATTGATATCGTTGCCTATAAAACATTAAATTGGCCTAACGTTCTAATTTTCCTTTCTTTTGCATCCATATCCTAACTTAACATTTTAAAATTATTTTGACTAATATACTAACTTATCAAAACCAGATAATGTTACAACATCGGCTCCATCTGGGGATTGCTTCTCCCTGTGGGATGCAGAGAACAAGCACATCCAAGTGCCTTCTCATAGGATATGAAGTCTTTGCTTAAACAAATACTCGCTTGAAAATTTTTCCAAAATTAAATAAACTCTCTGGATATTTACAGATAATGAATGAATGGAAAATCAATACTGAATGTAATGTTTCAAATATCTCCCATTGACTGGAAATGAGGAATACTCTCCTTCCATATTCTATAGGATGAATGTATTGTTTCATTTGACTTCTGCAACGCTGAATGGACCAAACCAAAGGTTGTCAAATTTTTCATGCTTGCCTTTATCTTCTCCCCTTGTATCCCATCTAAGCACTAGGTCACCTATCTTGAACTTTCTTTCCTAGATTTTTTGTCGAACAATAATTTCATCTTGTTTTGGTATTTCCTTAGCTTGTACTGAATTTCATCCCTGTCTTCATTTAACTCAATAATTTGATTAATCCTTCTTGAGAAATCATCTTTTTCTTCATAGGATTCGTGAAGGAATATCATAACAGGTAAAACTAAATGAGTAGGAAAAATTGCTTCCTTGCCATAAACTAACTAGAAAGGAGACTTGCATGTTGATCTCTTAGGAGAAACTTTGTTTGCCCAAATTGCATGGCTTAGATTGTTGTCCCAACTCGTTTATGGTCTTCAAGAGTCTTCTTAATGACCTTAACTAAGCTCTTGTTGGAGGATCCTTCTAGCCCATTACCCTATGGATAGTATGGTGTAGAATGGTGTAAAAGAATTAAATACTTTTGACAGGACTCAATCATTTTAACACTTCTGAAAGTTGTTGCATTATCTATAACAATCTGTTGAGGACATCCAAATCTTGATAGGATGTTTTCTTCAAGAAATTTAATCACAGCAGTATCAATTGCATTTTTAATAGGTACGACTTCTACCCACTTGGTAAAATAGTCTGTAGCAGTTAAAATCCATCTGCGTTGATTGCCTAAATGTGGATGAATTTCCCCTATAAAGTCCAATCCCCATTGTAGAAAAGGAACATGGATGGATACTGGGACCAAAGGAAGTTCTGACAGTTTCTATTTTCCTACAAATAATTGGCATGGTTTGTAACTTCTTACTCTTGCTCCAACTTCTTTGAATAGTGTGGGCCAAGAGAAACCTGCTTTTAAAATTTTGTAGGCTGTTGCTCTCCAGGCATAGTGTCCACCATAAAACCCTACATGGAACTGATCTATAATTCCCTCTGTTTCATTTTCATTCAAATAAAGAAGAATTATATTAAGAGGGTCTTTAGAGTATAGCTTAGCATTGATAATGCAATATTTCACTACTTTAAGCTTCATGGATTTGCACTGCTTCAAGTTAAGATCAACTGGACATTGAAAATCTCTAAGAAGCTGCACAATACTAGAGTACCAATCAGAGAGTAGGTATTTCTAATCTATGTGTACAAGAATGGCTTGATCTGAAGAAAGAGGTTTTGTGGATTCTCCCCTTCTTTAAGAGGAGGAGGTTCTCGTGGATTCTCCACAAATATCAAGGAAGGTTCTTGTGGATTCTCCCCTGATAAAATTTTAGAGACTAGATTTATCCCCAATACCTTGCAGTTGGATTCAACCAACAATTTGGTCAAGCCTTAGCCTTTACTAGCTTTGTGGTTTTAATTTCAAGGTCAAATTCAAGGATTTTAGCAATCCACCTCCCTCTTCTTCCATCAGTATCAGGCTGGGTCAAAACAATTTTAACAGCATGATTAGGGATGTAAGCTGTAATGTGTGAATGTAGGACATAGGTTCTAAAGGCTTTGAGGGCTTGAATTAAGGCATAAGCTTGCTTTTCAATAATATCATACCTAAGTTAAGTATCCCTCATAACTTTGGAAAATAAGGCTATAGGCTAGTCAACACCATTTGTGTTCTTCTGCAAAAGTATAGTAGCTAACGTTGTCTCGGATGCAAAAGAAAATATGCTAAAAGGTGAAGCATAATCTAGTCTAGCTAATGTAGGGGCTTCATATATAGCCTTTTTGATCTAATCAAAAGCATATCTAGCAGGAACTGTCCATTTCACTTCATTGTTTTTCTTCAACATATATGTTATATCTTTAACTATCTCAGCATAATTTGGGATGAACCTCCTAAGAAAATTGATCTTTCCAAAGAAGGTTTGTATCTCTTTCTTATTCCTTGGTAGAGATAGGGTATGAATAGCTAGAACTCTTTTTGGGTAAATTATAACTCCCTCCTTAGAGATTATATGCCCTAGCAATTTCCCCTCCTTTACAGCACATAAGGATTTCTTCGGATTGATGGATATTCCGAATTTCATGCACCTGTCAAAAATCTTGCTCAAGTGTTTTAAATGATTTTCATCAGAATCAGAGAAAATAGTTAAATCATCTAAATAAATGACAATAAACTTAGACGTTTTACCTACAAATTCTAGATCCATGGCTCTCTAGAAAGTGGCTCCAGCAATGGCTAACCCAAATGGCATTCTGGCATACATAAATGTACACCAAGGTGTGGTGAAAGCAGTTTTGTCTTGGTCGACTTGACTTACCATGATCTAGTTGTAACCAGAAAATCCATCTAGCATAGAAATCATGTTTGCACCTGAAACTTTTTGAATTAGATGATCCATTTTGGGCAATGGATAATTATCCTTTAAATATTATTTATTCAGATTTCGGAAGTCTACACATAGCCTAATCTCACCATTTTTCTTTCTTGTAGGAACTAGGTTGGCTACCCAATTAGAATACCTTAAAGGCACAATGATATGACCATCAAGCAACTTTTTGAGTTATTTATCAATGGTTGGAAGTAGTATGGGGTTGATTCTTAGTTTTTTATGAACGGGTTTTGCTTCTGGTTTCAAAGGAATATTATGCTCAATCAAAGATGCATCATAAGTTTTTAACTCATTATAAGACCAGGAAAAAAGTCTTTGTAATTTTTAAGAAGATTCAAGTATTTGATTTTTATATCTGAAGGTAAGGTTGATGACAATTTAATATTTCTCACATCATCCAAAGTCCCAATATTGCATTCTTCGATTTATTCTTTAGGTGGGTTAAACATGGAATTTTTAGAGACATCATTATTATCAAATAGTTTTTCCAATGGAACCAATACTTTAGGAATAAAATTATTAGATAATTGGATGATATCATGATCAAGAATTTTAGGACTGAATGAAGTTTCTAGATTTTGTTGACTTAATTCTTGAATATAGTTTTGATCTTCTTCAATTTACATATTTTACATTTCATCAATGACTTGAAGAAAAGATTTTAATTGTTCATCATCTTCAAAAATCTGCCAGTGTTTAAGGTTATCAGGAATTGATGGTCTATACTTGAATTGAATTTGGTATTCTAAGGATACTGGCTAAGGGATTTTGAAATAGCTTGCTGATACAGCTAGTGAGTCAGCATGCATATTTTCATCTCTGGGAATAGCAGTTATGTTAAATCCTTGAAAGAAATTTTCAATTGTGTCCCAAGATTCATTTATATAGGAACTAAGCCTTGGGTGTTTCGTTTCGGAAAGATTTCTAAAGTGGTTCACTATAAGCTCAGTATCAGAAAATACACTCAAGTTTTGAACCTTTAAACTTCTAGCTAGCTCAAGACCAAGAAGAAAAGCCTCATGCTCAGCCACATTGTTGATGACCATCAAATTAAAGTTTCCAGGTATCTGATTCTACAACTTTAGGCTTGGAAACTATATTTTCAATGGCAAGTTGAGTGTTTGATGACTTTGTTGAAGATAACTGAAAGCAACCAAAATCCTGATCTACTGCATAAATAGGGTGGTTTTTTGCTTGATTGGACCTACAAACAGTATGAAAGAATCTGACTTCCCTATATAACCTTAAATGCTCACCTCCGTAGACTAGGATAGTAGAAAAAGACATGTCCATCTGAAGTAATCCTCCAAGTTTAGCACAGCAAGATCTAGATAGAAGCATGCCAAACTTGGTAGGAATATTAGTGACAACTATGTCTAAAACTATACTCTTCAGAGCTATTTGAGCTAAGATCACAACTAGGTCTTTGATCAATCCTATGCATGGTACATTCTTTGAATCAAAGGTGTAAAGGTCATGATAAGAACGGGTAACTTGTAACTGAAGTTGATCCATAATTACATTTGGCATAAGGTTATGAGAATCTCCAGAATCTAGCATGCAGTTATACAAAAGAAAGTCATGAACTTTTAAAGTTACATAAAACGATGGAACAATTTCATTGATCATATCAGAACTAGGGCCAACTACAACCGAGGGCTTTTCATCCTGCAAACTAATAACACATCCCTTAGCATCTAAACTAGAAGACTATATCCATTTAGACACTTGATTTTTGTAACCAGTATTTCTAGAAAGTTCAGCTAAAAGTATAGGAATCTTGACTCTTTCCAATTCCTTTTCAATATTAGAAATTGTCAAAATAGTCTTGTCAAATGAAGAGGTTTCAGTGGATGACTGTGTAGTCTGAGGTGTTGTAGTTTGTGTTTGGATTGTTTTCATTGCAGGTTCAATTATGGTGGTAGATTTTGGAGGTCTACCAGGACTTGATCTAGGCCTCAGATCATACCTTTTATTCAATTCAACAATAAAAAGTTATAAAGAATGCTAAGTATTTTGAAAGTTGAGCATCTCCTAGTTCTTGTTCAAAAGACTGAGGTGAAGGAACTATTTCCATTTGTACTGATGAAGAATCAACATTATTGATATCTTCAATGATTAAAGGGCTTGTATCCTGTACCTGTTGATCATCAATCAACAAAAGTGGTTGAATGCTTTGATCAGAACCTAGTCTCCGAAGAATCTGCATTTGAGGAGTTCTTCGAAATTAAGTTTGAGTTTGAGGTCTGACAGCAGTTTGCTGAACAGTTCTAGGTTGTGTTTATTTTTAGAAATCCTATTAGAATGTTTCTGAGAAAAGATGTAAATTCATCAATTTTCTAATCTTCAATTTTAGATTTGGAAGAGGATGAGTCATCAGTATTAGCTTTTAGTTTTCTTTCTTCTTTCTCTGCTTTAGCTTTGAGTTTTCCAGAAGCGGACCTATTGGCTTCTACCTCTATAGAATTTGTTTGCATGTCTTCTAATGTATTGGAAACCCTTTCCCTTAGCATGACCGAAAATTCATCATCAAATTCTTTGGAAAATATGACCTTTGTTGCTACTACTGGTGGTTTACAATCAACAGGCATTTTATGATATAGTTTGTTAAATCTTTTGATCAATTTGGCAACTGGTTCACCAGGGTTTCTCTTCAATTCTTCAAATTCAGTGAGAAAGTAAACATGATCTTTCTTTACCCCCCATTGGTTTTTAAAGATGGTTATGAGTTCATTACAAGTTGTGATAGAGTAAGCTCTAAGTTTCCTAAACTAGATCCTAACATTTCCTTCTAGAGATTGTACAAATAATCTCATATAAACATTTCCCTCTTCTATGTTCATATTGTCAACAAAATCTAAGAAGGTCGATACATGATCTTTTGGTGAAGGACCTGTTTCTTCATTAAATCTGGGCAGATGTTTTAGATAACCATCAGGAAAATTTCTCAAGTTTTCGGGGAGAAATAGAGCAACATACCTTTCTTGCACAATGGGTTGAAAGGCCATTACATCAGGAGGAGTATGAGGTGACTGAGTGGATGATGATGAAGAAGAGGAGGATGATGAAGATGAAGATTTAGGAGATGAAGATGAATCCGTAGGGGTATTAGTATATGGAGGATAGGAAGGAGAAGTTTTTGAGGATCTGAAAGGGGTTTTAATAACCAACTTCTGAAATCCTGGTGGAAAGTCTTCCTTATTATCAAACAAAGGATTCGAATAGACATAAAATTTCTCTTCAATATTATTAGAGGTTGATGGAATAGAATAAGGAGTTGGAGTAATAAAATCTTGAGGCTTGAATTCAAGTCAATGTAAACCCAACTCTTCCTCAAATGTAGGTGATCTGATAGGAATGGTTGGGACTTGATATGAATCAAGTCAATGTATTAAAAACGTTGATTGAAAATTGACTCGTCTAAAATGGAGTTCAGAAACCCTAGGAGGCAGTTCAGCCCAATTAGGATGGGATGATATAGTTGAAAAAGGATCTACAGATGAGATGTCTTCAGGGTGTAAAGCTGAAGAAGAAGAAGGTGTTCTACATCTTCTCCTTGAAGAGGCTCCCCTAATAAGTCTTTATGGGTCTAGTAGAGGGCTAACAATCTCAGAAGCAGAACGTGATCTAGTGTGCTTAATAGGAGCCAGCTTTGACCAGTGGAATCACCAGATGAAAGATTTTGACCTATATCCTTATCCTTTATTCACCTTAAAGGAAAGGGAGAATCGTTGCCCCGGGGAAAATTTAGATTTCAATTCTTCGCTCCATGGAAACGGTGCCAATATGATGTTTTCCTTTGAGATAACCAAAGGTTAATTGGTTATGCCAAAGCATCTATAATGTTTTGTTGATTTTGATGATTTGGATGACCAGTGAACTGTTTATAAACAGGTTCCTTAAACTTGGAAAGACTCTTAATCAAATAAAAGGTTGTTCTTTACATACACATGGTTCTTTTGATTTTAGGTGAATGGATGAGAAGAAGGTGTAGAGGTATAACTAATTTAATATTCAAACTGATTATTTAATCATTTATAACCAGAAATCAAGAAAACAATGTTTCCTTTATCAACATAATATAATTAAACTATTACAGAAATTATTATTGTTTTATGAGAGAGGCTAACAAGAGGAATTTACAATAAGAGATAGTTCTACAAATTAATCTTTTATTTAAACCACAACTTCATAGAAGATTCAAAATGAAACTGATATTCAATTAAATTTTAAATAGGATGACTGTAAAAGAATTAATTTATATGAAGAAAACATAATGAAAAACTAAGATGAAAACAACTCACTGAGAGACAAACCATATGAGGCAAATCCAGAATCTTTTATCGTTTCAAAAATGCTCCAGCTTAGTACAAATATGTATGATAACTGGTTCAAGGGTTGAACCCTGAATACTTTGACAGAATGAAGTATTTAAAAAAAATTACAAAAATATTACAATAAATGCTTGAGTGACATGGCATTTTATTATTACTTAGAACTAACAGGAACATAAGTAATTCAATCAAAAGGAGTGAATGTAAACATCTATACCTGTTATGAAGGAGAGAAGTTGATGAGTGGCCACTATTTGGGTGCTGCACTGGTGAAGCTAATGTGTCCTTTAATCCTGAAATTCACATAACTTTTCCCACCTTTGTTATTTGGAACAGCTATCTTGGTTACCTTGCGGTAGATTTCATCTACCTCAGCATATCAAGAAAAAGTGGGTTTTACTTTAAAAATGTGTTTTATCTCATGTTGAATAAAACTTATATTGTTGAAGCCTTCATAAAATGCTCTGCCTACCATAGAACCTTTCATATTGGAGGACTTAGTTGTATCCCTAGCAATGTCCTGAAGCTTCTTCATGTAGTCTTCCCTAGTCATTAATTTGTCATTGATTACAAACAATGAAGGCAAACCTTTCTAGTTCAATGCATCAATCCTTGTGAAAAACCCATTGACTGCTACCTCTAGATTGTGACATTTCTCTGTCAGTTGTACAACTAAGTTCTTGTTTTTTAGAACTTTCTTCAACTCTAGGATGGTTTCTGTTCTATCATCCACTCCTAGATCATCCAGCTCATATCTGTTTTTAGAATTGAGGAACTTTATTATGTTGTTGGTTATAGCAGGCATTTCTCCCAGTTGAGCATTGATAGTGGCAATGGTCTTCTTTGCTTTCTCCATGAGTTCTTTCTGCTAAAAAATAATCTGGATACATGGCCAGATTTCATCTATCTCTTCAATAATATTATTCCAAATGATTTCTTTAACATGACCCAGTGTCGAGCCAATAGAAGACTCAGCTGCTGACGTCTTCCATGCCTCTATTTGATTTTGAGCTCTTTGAAGCTCTGCTACATGAAAAAACTCATATTTTTGGCGATGATCCTCTACAAGTTTCACTTGGTCCTGTAGCTTTTTAATCTCTTCAGTCTGGAGAGACATGTTTTTTACTACATTGGTCAAAACTGATCTGCAACATCTCATACTTGTTGTAGCAAATATGGCTATAGGAATGGTTGTGATAGGAAGTGCTTCCAAATGGACAACAGTCTTTTTAGCAACTTTCTCCTTTTCTTTAATCAATTTCTCCATCGTTGTCTCCATCTTCTTCAGTTCTGCAGTCTGCTCAATGATGAGCTTCATCATATCTACCTTTTGAGTCTTTATCTCTTCAATATCCTTGGCTAGAGGATCTTTTGTAGCTAGAATGTTTAAGTGTTTCCTTAATGATGCTATGTCCAAATTATTTTTCTTCACAAGTTACTCTGCAACATTGAAGTTTGAAGGTTCATAACCCAGTTTGATTACCAAGTCCTCCAGGGTTTTAATCCTAGTGTCTTTGGCAAGTGCAGACACCTTCTGCATCTTCAGCTTTGATTGGACATTTTCTAAGGTAACCTCTAGTTTTGATGAAATTGTAGCAGTGTTAGTGACAGTTGAAAATATCATTTCCCTGGTCTACTTATGCATCTCCATTTGGTCAATTGGATGTATATCCTTTAAATCAAACTCAAAGGTTTGTCTTCTTGTAGTGTTATGTTGCCTTGAGCTGGGGAACTTGTGCTTGTAGGAATTCCATTTGCATCTTTCTTTTTCTAAATCAAACTCTGACAGTAGCCTGCTTTGAGCCCCAGAAGTCTACTTCTAGAACTAGTTGTAGGTGTTAATCTTCAAGGCTTCATTCCTGACTTTTATCTCCTTGAAGATGTCCATTATACTTTTCTATGTTTCCCCTGAAGTGTATGTGTCTGTCTGCATAATTTGTTGTTGCTCTTGTGAAGTTGAGGAGGTGGTGGAAGACTGTGTTGTCTAATCACCCACTAATGAGGAAACAAGTGGCTCATTAGTGGTGATAATGGTCTACTGCTCTGAATATTTGCTGAGGCTTAGTCTAGAACTAAGCTTGGCCTTCTTTCTATACATGATCTTAAATTCTTCATTGAAAATGTCAATCCCTAAAGGGGACTCTTCCTCTCTACTTCTCTTGGTTGTTTTCTCCTCCATGGTAGGAGTCTGCACTGTAGATGATGATACATGTTCTTCTTATGCCTCTTGTAGGGTATTCTCAACCTATTCTAGCTTATTCTTGTACTTCTCTATCTCTGGCCTAGATGTGTGAAAGTAAGGAGTAGACTTGGTTTCTACTCTTAATGTAGAAATGATCCCTAATGGATCATATGACCAGGTAAAGCTAAGGTTGAGCTACATTTCCTTCAAGAGCTTATCTACTTCTTCCCCTGTTGTCATGTTGTTGCAAATGAAGGGGCCAATCTGTATTTTGATTTTAAACTGGGACTTCTTCTTGGTAGCAACACAGTGGATTTAATCCATATTGATCATCTGTCTTATATACTCCAAAGAAAAAATCCTCATATTGATCATCTGACAGCTGCAACACATTTTTTATTTCCTCACTGATCCTTGGTTCTATTCTGCTGCTTAGGAGACCTATTGCTAGATGAACAAACATCTTTGTAAATTTTTTATAAGTGTACTCCTACTCCTTCATGACCACGGTAGTCCAAAAGATGATTGACTGTTGGTTTCCTTTTTCATCCAGCTTTTGTAAGGAAAGGTTGATGTTGTCCCCTGAAAGTATAAGAAAATTTAAATTAACACAAAGGTATACTTGAATACCTCCTCAGCTGAAAATTTGATAAGTTGATGATGAATTGACTCTGCAAGAAATTGGGTGAAGTTAAATACAATGGAGGGCTTATAATCACCAAAGAAAATGGAGAGAAATCCTATGATGACCTCATCTACCCAATGATCAGAGTAGTAGCCAAGGAGGTAGGAAAAAACTGTGATAATCTGCTTGGCTTTGTCAGTGAAAATAGAGGAGGGATAAGGAGGATTTTTCTTTGGCAGTGAAGCATCTTCTCTCAAGAAAATTTCCAAGGTTTTTTCTCTCCTGGAAAAGTCTAATTTCTAGTATAGTTCAATCAATGCTTCATAGGAAAATGGGGTAAAATTCTCTACTGTGGGGCCTTGCATCATCTGGTTTATGGCCTAAGGAGTAATGGAAAATAGAATTTCTCCAGTGGGGGTAACAATGGCCCTTTGGCTTGGAAAATATGATGCATGACACTTTCTAATAAAATTTGGGGTGCTATGGTGTGAGGAAAAATGTACTAGGGTAAATTAGACTCCCACAGCTGGATATCATCTGACTTGTCTATATACCTATCCTCGAGCCAACAATACATCTCAAACAGGTTGAATTCATAGAGTGTCTCATGGATTTTATAATCTTTGTCAACAAAAGGAACCTGATGAAGATTTATGGTAGGATAGATCAGAGAATTGATAGGTTCCTCTGGTCCTTTGTCCTTTTGAGGCATCTTGGCTAAGAGCAGGAATGAAAACTGGACTGGGAATTTGAATATACAGAGAGAAATCAAGTTTTGGGGGCCAAAGTAGAGGTAACAGTCTGGAAATGATTTAGAAGAGAGTGTCACTAGTGGTTGAAAATGTCAGGATTGAATCCAGCAAACCTGTAACAAATCAATTAACAATGATAAAGCATGAACTCAGTAACCTGTTAACCTGTGAAAGGAAGTTTTATATAATAGTGTGATTGCTTGGTTGAAGGAGGCCCGGGTCTGTTGGATTAACGACTAAACAATTAATTGTTTAACATGTTAATTATAGAGGGAATGAATGTGATTTGATGGAATTAACGGATGTATTACATGCTAGAAGGTAAGTGACAGGAGCACAACAAGCAGGAGAGCGGTATCAAGAGCGAGGGAATTAGCTTTTCGGGGGGGGAGAGTGGTTAGTGGTTTTGCCCAAAGGGGGTCTGAAACACTGTGGAGCTAACACGAAGTGGCGGGTGCGGTTTCGTATACCACCAATTTTGGACCTGCCCCCCCACCCCGATGGTAAAGCTCGGATGGTGGGGGGGGAGGCCGAATTTGTATGCAGGACGTCAGATCTTGGGAGATGAGCGCAGATGAAGTGGAAGTTAGCGGAGGGTTAACTCATGACGTGATGGGCTACTTGGTGGGGTCAGATATTAATTTAATGAATGATATGGAATATGCACAATGTATGTGGGGTGTCAAAACTTAGAGATAAGGATTAATTTCTTGATATATAAAGTAAACCTTTACTCCTCTGTCTTTTTCTTCTGCACATGAGAACAATATTTAATAATTGACTTGTGGCACATTTAGACTAGCAACTTGTGCATTTATAAACATGAAATAAAGCCTTTCTTTTCCTTTTTCCTTCTTTATTTAGGGTAGCTAACACCTAACATTTTATTGATATGGATGCCTATAAAACATTAAATTGGCCTAACATTTTAACTTTTCTTTCTTTTTCATCCATATCCTAACTTAACATTTTAAAATTATTTTGACTAATATACTAACTTATCAAAACCAAATAATGTTACAACATGTGTGACAAGTGACAACATATGTCAAGCATCAGTCATTAATTTCAAGTAATGTCAAGTTTAGAAGGAACTTGTTGAAGTAATATTTTTTAGCATATTGGAAGTTTCAGTTGGTTGTGTTAACTTAGGGGGAGATTGGTAGGCTTGTCATCATGTTTGTGTTAATATGGGTTGTCAACTAGCTTGAGGTCAAGGATGAAGGTTATATCTTTGAAGGAAATTTCTCTTTAGTTTTGTAGGTCCAATGGTAAAACTAAGTGTTCAATTAGATAATCCTCTCAGATACCTTTCCAGCAATATATGGCACTTGATCTAACTCCATAGGAGTGAAGAGACAGGTAAGCTTGAATTTTGGAAATTTAAGCAGGGTTCCATCTCCTCCTAGTTCTAGTGTGCACAAAACAACAAAATCTCCCCCTCCCCCTTCTCATTAGAATTTAGAAAAGTTGGGGGGGTGGGGAGGCGGGGGGAGAGGTTGAAGTTCAATTAAAACCATTTTATTTGACAAGCCGTTACATTTTTGTGGTGCGCTTGGAAAAACTATGGAATATTTGTTACATATGTGCTAAATATCACACCCCCTTCATTAAACTTCGACTAGGGAAAGGGGGGGCCAAAATAATTCTCAACCATTGATCTCATTTCAAACATGTGTCATCTACAAATTTAACAAAGGATGATGTGTTGTGGAAGGACCAATGGTGATATCGCATCATGATCCAAAAATCCAAGTGGGGACAGGTGGCACTAATAATGCAATAATGATGACATGGTGCACTATTAGCGTGAAACATGGTAGGAAGAATCAACCCTTTTGGGTGGCCAAGTGGCCTATTTTTGGGTGACATGTGGTACCACCCAAAGGATGCCACATGACAGTATGGCGTCACCGTGACACTATGATATCAATCAAACATGGCAAAGGTAGAGTGAATTGGATCAATAGATGACATGGATGCCATATAGTAGGTGGCAGAGCTTGATTGGTTGATGGTGATGACTTGGTAGCTAAGCTAGCCAGGTAATACGACAAGATATTTGGTCGTGAAAAGTGTATTTAGGCCTTTGGGCATGCCTGATTAATTAAGGATTTAGTTATCCTAATTAGGGATTATGCTTAATCCCCGACCTCAGTGCCTTAAATGTACATGAAGTTTGATTACCAAAATGGCTGAGGGACCCCGGGACCCGAGAGACATGGAAATCAAATGACATGTCTATCTATGACATAGACATGATGTAGGAGGTACATGTGGCATAATTGGTGATGTGGCAGTGTTATGGGAAGATTCATAGGTGTGTTGTTGATTTACGCAGTGATTTGGTTAATTAAGGTTTAAATTAAACTGATTAGGGATTAGCCTTAATCCTTGGCCTCACAACCCCACATGGTTTATGAAGTTGGGTTAAATAAAATCACCAAGGGGTTCGAGGATTGGGATGGGAAATTTGGTGGTAGTTGATGGAAAAATCCACAGCAACATAGTAAAGGAGTTTGGACTGTGAATATTGAAGGATATGCATCGATATGTGCATTTTTGTGGCTCCTATGAGGAGTTGAGAGAAGACACTAATAGCTAGTGATATGGAAAGAAAAAATCAATCCATAGCCTTGATTCAAATTCAAGCATGAAATGGCTTATATAGTCAATTTGGGTCATTGTTCTAGTCAGATAGCTTGGCTTAGTTGATATAGTCAAATATGAATTTCCATGGAAAAAACCATGGACTAATACCCATGGTAATTGAAGGGATGATTTTATAAAAGACGAAGAGAATGACTTAAGCTAGTTAGATGTCTAGATGAAAAAAAATGTAAAAAGAGGTTAGAGATGTAAGGTGTGTAGTATTGCAGCGTTGAAGCTATTGTGTTAGGTACAAAAAACATAGAACCAATGTGTACGTGAGCAACGCAAGCATAATGATCTAAAAATGGAATGTACTTGAAAAAGGGTGCAAGGTATCCATTTTCATTTATGTAAATGAGTGCAAATATGTGAACTTATTATTTCTAATAGAGAGATAAAATGTAGGGGCATTTACTGGATATGTCACTTCTAAAGAGAGGATGAGATCCAGAAGCTACTTGGCCCTCTACAAACTTTGCCTAAAGAAGTAAACACTCAGATTCATTTAAAAATAAGACCTTGCTTGAACTTGACATTATGCAGAATTTTAGCTTTAAAGAGGTGTATGTATTTTCTTCTATTTATGTGTTTTAACTTGATTTGTTTCAACTGATATTAAACATATATATCAGGCATATAAAACAGCAAATAAACATCACACATAACAACAAATTTAATAAGGATTTCACCCCAATCTCGTGGGCTATGTCTCCTGTGAACTCTAGTCAACAAGACTTGGCTCTTTGGGATTATGGCTTGAATTTTTTTACAAGTTCCACACTCAACTCCAAAACATTACTGACTGAACCTATGGGTTTATAAAAACCATATGCATCCCTGTCATGGCTATCATCTTTCTGTAGGTAGACCTAAGCTCCCTTGGACTTGATTCCTTCAGTAGGTGCACTAAGCTTCCCTGAGTTTCTTAATGGCACAAAATCCTTCAGAATGATTCAAATGTCTCTGAAACCTCTGCTAATGTCTCCAACACATATCTGACATACACAAATGACTGTTCATTTGCTCAAAATGATTTTTTCATCCCCGATATAGGCCTTCTCCCATGGTTGGCTCTAGGCTGTCTGGAACTTCTCTTCAGCATCTTGGCCTTTAGAAGTCTCCAAATGCTTCTGAAAACACATTCATTGGGTTATGAAGGTTCCCTATAGTAGAAAAAGGCTTTTGTTTCACCTCAAACAAATGAACCTAGCCTAGCATAGCTCAATCACTTAAATGGCCCTGGTGGCCCTGAGAGCTTCTCTGAAGCTAAATAGTGAGAAGAATGCATCAACGGGAAAAATGAGTTGTAGAAATGATTCAAAACACTGAATACCTTTAGAAATGACCTTCGTTCCACATTCAATGGTTGCACACATCCCAATGCAGCTCCCACATTGATTTGGCCCTAGTGGCTCTTGGAACATCCTCGAAGCAAAATCACCTGTAAACGACCTCAAATGGCTGTGAAACCTATGCCAATGGCTTCAAAAGGTTGAAGAGACCCAAAATCAAAAAACAATTCATCGAAAAAGGACTTCCCTAGCCAAAGTCATGGCCCATTAAAGTTTTCTCCAGTGGGCCCCTAGAAGAACTCCAGTTAACTAAAAGTAGAAGCCCAGTTAGGCCCGCCAAATATGGCGGACCCGCCAATTTTGGCGCCTTCTGCCATTTTCTCCGCCAACTTAACCATGCGTTAAATGGTTGTTAAAACTGCATGTGACCGGGCGGGCTTGGTGGTTATGATGCATTGAATAGCATGCCGAGCCTTTTGAATTAATGGTTGTGAACTGATTGTTTGTCCCCACATTCAACGGACATATGACAACGTTGAAACATGTACATGACTATATGCATTTACCCGCTGGCGGTTATGGGGCTTAAGCCCTGGTCATGGGCATAAGGTAGTATGGATGGGGCTGGCCCCTTTAGGGACCCACCATATCCATATTAAACTTTTTGTACATATTGTTCTGCCTTTTTAACATGACTCATACGCATGGCGCAGTGGTAACACCTAGGACTTGTGCCTGGCATGTCGCGGATTCAAACCACACGCCCGACCAAAATTTTGGAAATGCGCCACCATCATGCTGATGTCATCCGAGCCACGTGGCGGCCTCCGAGGCAGCGTGTTATTGGCCAGCCCGAAAGGAATATTCCGCAGATTTATTTTTTTTATTTTTTTTTAATTTCCAAAAATTAAGGATCATTGGGCGATTTTGTTTTTGGCATAACTTCCTCATACGGAGACTGTTTTTTGAACCATTCATGGCGCTGGAATTAGGAGGACGAGATCTATCTGGTTGTTCAGGTTCAAATTAGTTCTGAGCACTTTTATTTTTGAGCATTTTCTGACACTTGGTCTTGAGCTCTTGATCACATAAGAATATGGGTTTGTGTGTATAAGAGCCTATGAAAAGCTTGTAAAAAGTTGAAAAGTGTTGAAGAGGACCAAGATAGGATGAAATGACTAAAAACATATATGAAGCATGGATCTGAAATCAAAGATATTGTATAGTGAGGAGGATGAGTAGAAGTATTACAACGAAGAATTGTCATAATAGATCTACACATTTGTGATAAAATATGGTCCTAAGGGAAGAGTTATAGTTTAGAGATAGAGTTAAATCCAAAAGTGTTGATAGTCTGTAATGTAGATGAAAATCCAACTAATTAAGAGCTAAAATAGTAAGAGAAACATAAACAAATCTGAAAGAGTAAGATGATAGAGTGCATGTGGATCCAATTTGAAAATTATATGAAAGGGAGGTCTATGGTGTAACAGATTGGGGATTGGTGTCTCCAGCAGCTTGATACCTACAAACATAGTTGAGGGGTTATTGCCTACATATAGATTTGATAGGTTGCTTCCTGTAAAATATTTAAAAGTTTACGAGTCTGAGTGTGAAAATAAATGAAATATGGATCTTCTAGGTGTAGAATTTCTTGTAGATTCATAGCTCATGTAATGTACTAAAACACAAGACAAGAATATACTCTACTCTTTAAACAATGGAAAC
This sequence comes from Pinus taeda, assembly GCA_000404065.3. Classification (NCBI taxonomy): domain Eukaryota; kingdom Viridiplantae; phylum Streptophyta; class Pinopsida; order Pinales; family Pinaceae; genus Pinus; species Pinus taeda. Next base: position 44,564 of record APFE031312954.1, on the reverse strand, counting down.
CAAGAATCGATGAAAACAATAACCAATAAGAGGAGATAATCAAAGACACATAACACAATTGTTTCTCTCGGGAAAGCCACTACTCAAAACCCTGACTATCTATTGCATTAATGAGAAATCTGAGTGATAATACAAAGCTTGTTCTCACAAGAAAAATTATGCACAAGTATGATCAATTCTCTGCCTCACAAACCCACAATAACCAACACTTACCCAATTTATGTTGTCTGTTGAGCCCCTATTTCCTTACGCAATTCCTGTGAGGAACAACCCATATTTAATTGGGAATTCCTTCTTTCATAACTGCGCAATCCAAATCTAGGTCCTCTTCTGATTACATGCGTGATCTGTACAACTCGGATCATTCTACAACTGATAGTGCATTATCCCTTCACTCTAGTCTCAACTGGATCTTTCTCTAAATAGACATGGATGAGTTTCTCATGAGGGAATCTTCAGTTAGCTGGAGAAGCACTAAGGATGCACCAGTGCACCAACTCACTACTAGACTTCTACTAGTTCCACAAACAGTTAGAACTAGTTTGACCGAACATAACTCAGTCAAACTGAGTTATCTAATTACAACTCAAATAAACTCATCCTGGACCCCTAAAATTTAGGGAGAACATATACATGACTACAGAAAGACTTCCAACTCAAAATTCCTAAGCTAATTAAGTTAATTTAAACTTAACTAACTATTTACAAGTTGCTATGAGAATAGAATTTGATTTTAATTCACATTTTAATTCAAGGAAAAAATAAACTGGAATTTCTTGTTGCGATTTCTCAACAGTAGTCTGAGCAGGTTGGTGCTTTAACATCAGGGAGTTTGTGCTTACTTATGGTTGGATCCTATAAAACATGAAGGAGTTCATTCTTCTGTAAGGTTGGTCCTTATAAAGAAAGGGGGTTGCTTCCTTATGTAAGTGGATGGTTGCAAACTAGGGAGTTGGGGGTTCCTTCATGTTGGTGTCTATAAAGAAAGGGTGTTGGAGCATACTACAAGTAGGTTTTATTATTTATGTCATTTATTGCAATCAAATCCCCAAAAATATGCACCATTAGTATTTGAATTATTGACCTTGTGTATACCAATCATGAGACTTACCACTACACCATAGGTTGCAGACATGTTAAGGTATCTACTTATTTGTTAGTTAAATATTACTTTTGGATTTAATGTCCCACAATTTTATGCAAACAAGTGGATTTGAACTTAGAACCTCTTTCATATAAACCATGTTCCTTCCCACTATATCACAAATTAAACTTGTTGTAACTGCCTCCTCCCACATTTACCCAATTTCATCGACCTGTTAGGGTAAACATTAGACATAGAGTTACTATGACATGACCCAACCTCCAAGCTCCAGCTATGGAAGTGGGGCCGAAAAATTGACAAATCATAACATCCCTCAGGGCTACAAGACACTCAGGGGCCAAAGAACCACCCCAGGTGACCATACCCTGAGTTAGGGCTCTTTTTCACTTCCTTAAGCCCACAACCACATGCATGAAAAGGCTTGGGTGTGGTTATAGGTCTCCAACCATATGCACAACATTGCCTCCATGCCGTTATGACCCAACTTTACCAAATCAAAGGGTGCAGTCCCAAGATCTGAGCCACTTTTCCAAACCATCTTCCAAGCCGCTACCCAAAACTGCTTGACACTTTCCAGAATCATTATTGACATGATGAAAAAGTTAAAAATTCAATCTCGAATAAAAAACTTAACCTAGAATGCCTAGAACACACTAGACATTTCGTCAAACACATGAAAAACATGTAAGCTACAGTTTGTGAATGCATAGCTGATCATAAGAGTTTGAGATTCATCTGAGAATCAGCAAGAAGGATCTATGCCCTCTCCACATAGTTGCAACAATACTTATTATTCCATATATACATCAACTAGTCAATAAATAAACAATTCATGAAAATATCCATAGCTAATACACATCATATAACCAACACATAGCCAAAAAATAACCAACATAGAGATCATGGTAACTCAACAATAATATCGCCAACATAATCATTAAAAATGTTGATATATAACAATAGGAAAAATTTTCATATTAACATATGAAAATACCAACCAAGTCAGGGACTTTCATGTACCACTCGACCATATATTGGGATGAACAAAATATCTCTTTCATCTAGTCACGCCCACACCATATTCCAAGCATGAATGTGGGATATCATGGAAAAAAATAAGACAAAACCAAACTAGGGATTCCAAAGGCCAAACCTCCTCAACCCTCAACCATAGTGATTCCACCTTCATGGTCATACATCACTAAAACCAACCAGATTGGTCTTTACCCAAGTTGTCTAGGGCTCAAGGAACTATTAACTCAACCCACAGCCTTCCAGGGGCTCCATAGCATTTGTCCAACCCTACTCTAGGGACTAGTAACTCAACCCACCAAGGGCTCTAGAGAAGTTTCCCAACCTAGGCTCCAAGACTAGTATCTCAACCAAAATTGTTCCAGGGCTTCCAAATTGTTTGTTCCAACCCACAACCATAAGGAACATGAGCACTAATGAGGGAACAAATAGAGTGGAAAAACCCATAACACCATGGCTATCTAGGAAATGGAGAGGTAAGGCTAAAACCACTGTCAATCCAAGAAAATATCCATGCCATTGATAGAACATAACCAATGAATTACATGCATATACCATGCATCCATAAATCAACAAGGAAATCACACGTGTAACCTATTACCTGCAAAGAAATCCATCTGTAGTTGTTGATCCAACTGTTCCCTTATGGTTTCCTGCTTTCCTTTACCTTCTTTATCCAAATCCAATGTATGCAAGAGTGCTCCAAGAATACTCTAAGTGTGCAAGAGTGTGACAGAATGAGAGAATGAATGAGATCTTCAAAGCTAAGCCAAAAGGTTAACCAAAAAAAGTTATGAACTAATCCTTAGAAGCCTTTTTATCATTGAGGCCTCTATTTTTTTCATTTTCCTTCATTTTTCCTTCAATTTCTCTCTCATGCAAATTTGTGTCTCTTCACCTTCCTTTTCTCCTATTTTCTTTTATTTCATAAATAAAATGCCAATTAATTCCAATTTTCCTTTGCCAATTTCCATAGCCATAAATCAATTAGAAGTGATACCCATCACTATGTTTCACACAACATTCAACTTGGAATATGTGTCCCATGACTTTGGTTTTATTTTTTTTACATAGAAAATCAACAAGGGGTTTTTACACTTGTGATGTATTTTGTGCAAAATTTCTATTAAAATGGTTTTTTTTTTTTTTTTTTTTTTTGGAGAATAAAGGTCATATAGGCTTTTTGTTTGTAGAAAGCGAATGAGATGAATATTCTAGCAGCCCTATAGTCTTCCTAGAATGGCCTTAAGGGAAGTTTTCTTATAGGCTAGCAATCAACATTGATGTAAGAAGGAACCTAAAGTGTTTTACATCATTTTAATGAATTGTTTTCTCATTGGAAGTAGACTCAGAGATGTAGAAAAGGAAGGGTGAACTCGATTGAAAATTGTATCTTAATGGTATTTTTTATCGTTCTTTATTTTGAAAATACATCTATTTAATTGCTCATTAAGATTTATTAGTAAATTTAAGAGAAATTACAATTAGCATATAAGAACAATTCAATCCTTAATTTTAAATTATCTGTTTTGCACAAAAGTGTAAATGTGGGCTGATATGTACATGTTGAGGTGCCATGATGATTTTCCTAACAATAATGTCTAAATATCTAGGCATTTCAAGAAAATTTGATCCCTAATAAGGGAAAATATGAAAATCCAAATTAAAAATATAAAAAGGCACGTCAAGATATACAAAAATCCAAAATAATCCAAAATCATCATAAATAGAAATCCTATATCTATATTCCATTTAAGATAGACATTTAACTGCCATGTGGATGACACATAGGAAAAACCTAGACATCATTTAAAATGACAAATGTGATTCCATGTGACCTAATAAATCAATTATCATGATGATATGGATAGTATGGATGACAAGTCTTAGACCATGTGAAACACCACCTATAAGAGAAAACGCAGGTGATTTGATGAGGTGATGTCACTAAAATTTGGCTATTTAAATAATATCTAGATCTAGACATTTAAAAGTCACCATAGCAAAAAAAACACAAATATGGAGACCACATATGACAATGCAAGTCATATGACACATAAGGTGAAGGAGGAGCGAATTGATAAGTTTTTTAGAGAAGACAAGAGGAAATCCTGAAATCTAGATGCAGTGTGGTACTAGGTGAAAAAATCGGATTCTAGATAACAAGATATGATTGGGCCATGTAAAAGATAGAAGGTTATGACGAGGAAGATGATTTGAAGCAAGTGATGTTTCAAGAATAGCTAAATCCAAATGTTGATTTAGCATGTACAGGACAATCCAAGAAAAATACAGCATGAATTAGGATAAGATAAGTGCATCACTATGTTTCCACATGCAAAAGTCATATTTCCACATCTAGAATTTAGGTCTTTTAAATATGACGAGTTAAATATTTTTCTAGATTTTGGACTTATAGATATCTAGATTCCATCAAACGACAAAAAAAACCAACAAAATGTAAAAATAGCTAAAACCGAAAATTTGTATGGTGAAAGTGACATATTTGTGCATCTAGATATTGTTTTTTGACAAAATGGTCCACCAAGAAATATATCAGTTATATGTCAAGAATCTAGAAGTTATGATTAAAGGAAAAAATTATGGATTTAGCTACATTTGAAATAAAACTAGGTTTTCTTTGAAGGAAATTTATTCTAATCCTCTTTGTTCAAAGTTACATGTCAAGTCCTTAGTTGGATATTCCTCTCCAATACCTTTCAAATGGTATATGACACTTATCCTAACTCTCCAGGAATCAAGAGGAAATAAAGTTGAAGTGAAGAAGTCACACAAGGTTCCAAGACTAGGAAAATTTCCACCCTCTGGTAATGTACCTAGGCCTTAGGAGTGTATTCATATGCTTCAACATATATAGGTATATTCGATCCTTTAATATATATGGATTTCTCTAATTCATTCGACTTCTTCAACAAGTATGAATGTTTCAACATATTTGAATTTCTTAGTGTATCTAGACCTCTCGAAGGTATCCTAATCTTCATAATATCTAACATTTTTTAGTATGTTTAGGTTCATTAGGCTATCTAAGCCTTTTCAACATGTTCAGGTATTTTGACCTATTGCGAGGATAACCAAGAAACATTTAAAATTCAACCAGATACAATATTTTCTCATACCAATGATGATGTGGAATCGATGAGAAAAAGATGATAAGTGGAAATTATCAATTGGTCAACTTTGATGGCTAGGAAGCATGAGCTGGAAGCCACGTAATGACAGGTCACAGTGACATTGCAAATTTGATGACATGGAACTTATGATAATGACACAAATTTTGACATTTTAGGCATCCAAGCGGTACTTTTTCAATTGACACGTATTGGTGTCATGGAATGAGACATGGTAGAAATATGATGTGGTTGATGATGTAGGAGTGACATGGAAGACATGATGTAGAAAAAATTAGACATGGAAATAACTTATTCATTCTTGAAGATTCACCATGGAAGGCTCAAAACTCACACCAAGGACTAGGTTGGCGAAGGTTTTCAATGTATTTAGCCTTTGGATAAAATAGTCGATAATTAAAAAATCAACCCAAAAATAGTAGAACGCCAATTTTCCAAGGGTTGGATGTGGAGCCTAATTATCTTCCTTATTTAGAGGTCGTGTCTCAACCACATTTGGATCCCAATTCTCAACGAGGGGGTGTGGGGGAGCTTCCCCCCCACTATTTCTGCTTGGGGAGTCCATGGGAGAGGGGGGGGCTGTATGTTTGGAGTGGCACCCCCCCCCCCCCCCATTGGCGGGGGTTCAGGGGCAACGCCCCCAAAGCTAAAAATAGATGAATCTTGACCTTGTAAAATATTGCAATTTCATAGTCAATTTGGTTTGTTCATTAGGCAGATGATCTGATGGTAGAAGTTATGTTTAATTTAGGGTTTTTAACTCTAGAAGGAAAACCCTTAGTTTATATGAGGGAATTGTATTGTGGATGGGTATTATTATTATTTTGATTAGAAAGAGAGAGGATACTATGTGAGAGCGAAGAGGAAATTATAGTGGATCTGTTGTAGGTTGTATCTCTTCATTTTACTAGATAATATAAAGGGAAGGGTTGGTTGTTTCTCTGTGGACATAGCCCAAATTGGGTGAACCACATATATTTGTGTCTCTCTTGTTATATGCATTTATTTATTTGGGTTTCCGCAATATTTTTAGTATTTAATTGCTTCGTTAATTAATTTCTAACAATTGGTATCATAGCCAAAGGTTTATTTGGTTGATAAACTCATAGGAGAGAATGGTTCCTAGTTCGAGTGGGAGAAATGGAGGAAAATGGTATGTTTAGGGTCAACAAATTTAATGTCCAAAACTACCAGCTGTTGAAGATGTAGATGGAAGATTATTTGTATCATAAATATTTATACCTACCATTAATCGGAAAATCAAAGAAGCCGACGAGTATGATGGATGCAGAATGGGATATTCTCAACAGAAAGGCACTAGGAACAATATGAATGTGTCTAGCAGCTTTGGTGGCATTTAACATTTCAAAGGAAACAACAACAAAATGTTTAATTATGACATTGGCCAAACTATATGAAAAACTCACGACCACAAATAAGGTATTTCTTATTAAGCATCTATTTAATATGAATATGTCAGAAGGTGGATATGTTGTTGCTCATTTAAATGAATTTAACATGTTTACCAGTCAGTTAAGTTCTGTAGGGGTAAATTTTGATGATGAAGTTAGGGATCTGTTATTTATGTGCTCATTTCTAGAAATTTGGAATGGCTCAGTTATGGATATTAGTAACTTTGTCTCTAGATCTAGTACTTTGAAGTTTGACAATGTTGTTGGTGCCATCCTTAGCGAGGAAATATGGCGGAAAATTTCCAGTGGGACATCAGGTAATGCTTTGACTGTAGATACTAGGGGAATAAAAATTGAAAGAGGGAGGAGCCAGGAAATCACAGTAAGTCAAGAAAAGGAAAATCCAAATCCAGTTCAGGGATAGTGTGTTGGAAATGTGGGAAGAAAGGACACCTGAAGAAACACTATAAATCTCGGAAGGGAAAAGAAGGAGATGGAAAACAAGAGAACAATCATGAAGCTAATGTGATAGGTGATGTGTTGAAAGATGCTTTGATTATCTCATTAGAGAAAATTATTGATGCATGGGTGGTAGATTCAGGGGCCTCATTCCATTCCACACCTAATAGGAAACATTTTCATGACTATATTCAAGGAAATTTTGGACAGGTTCATCTGGGTGATGATAAACCCCATAAAATCGTTGGAATGGGGGTGATGATAAACCCTGTAAAATCGTTGGAATGGGTAAGGTTTTTATAAAGAAACGGAATGGAAACCAATGGCTATTAAAGGAGGTAAGGCATCTTCCAGATCTGAATAAAAATCTAATTTCAACAGGGTGGTTGGGAGGTGAAGGTTGTGTAACTACTTTTATAGACAAAACCTAAAAGGTCACTACAAGAGCCCCGATAATATCAAAAGGAGAAAAGGTTGGTACATTGTATTTATGAAATAGTATTTCTAATTATTTTAATGATTTAACCTCGACAGGAGCAGATATGACACTCTGGCATCATACACTTGAGCGCATGAGTGAGAAGGGGATGTAGATTCTTCACTCAAGAAATTTGTTACCAAGTTTGAAGCATGTTGTTTTGGATTTTTGTGAAAATTGTGTTTATGGAAAACATAAGAGAGTCATATTTATTAGAGTTGGGAAGGAAAAGAAGAAGAAAAAATTAGAGCTTGTGCATATAGATGTATGGGGACCTGCTCAAGTATCATCTCTCAGTGGTTCTCTCTATTATGTTACTTTTATTGATGATGCAACTAGGAAAACCTAGATTTATTGTATTCGAAATAAATCTGATGTATTTGATACTTTCAAGAAATGGAAAGCTTTGGTTGAGAATGAGACAAGAAAGAATTTGAAGTGTCTAAGATCAAACAATGGACTATTGTTTAGATCATGGAATTCACAGAGAAAAGATAGTTCTAGGAACACCAAAGGAAAATGGTGTGTCAGAAAGGATGAACGGGACAATCATGGAGTGTGCAAGGTGCATGAGATTGCACGCAGAATTTCACTTACAATTTTGGGAAGATTTTGTAGATATTGTTTTATCTAATAAACAGAGGGCCTTCAAGTTCCTTAGATGGTGGTATTCCAGAGGAGGCATGGACAGGTAAAAAGGTAAACTAATAATTTTTAAAGAATTTCAGTTGTGAAGCCTTTGTCCACATCAATAAAGAAAATTGAACAAATATTAAGGAAAAATCAAAGAAATGTACCTTTATTGGATATGGTGTAATTATTTTGTTATCTCTTATATGGCTCTGAAAAATAAAAATAATAAAATAATAAAAATAAATAATAAATAAAAATAAAATAAAAATAAAAAATAAAATAAAATAAAATAAATAATAATAATAAATAAATAAATAAAAATCATTAGGAGTAGAGATGTCATATTCAATGAAAAATGTCTTGTATAAAGATCAGATGCAAGGAAAGAAATAGGAAAAGGAAAAAAAAAGAATACACAATGTTGATGACATCACGAAAAAAGTAAAGGTGCCTAAAAATTAGAGTGATCAACAACCACAATGACAATAGGCACCTAAAACACTTGAAACTACTGCCAAAAGATCTACCACGATAAGTAGACCCCCTGAAAGACACACTCCTTCATTATATTATGTGTTGTTGATTAATTCTAGTGAACTAGAAAGATATGAAGAAGCAATTCAGGTAGAAACCAGGAAGAAGAGGGTGCAAGCCATGGAAGAATAGATGGAATCCTTGGTGCAGAACCATACTTGGGACTTAGTCAAGTTTCCTGCTGCTAAAACAACATTACATAATAAATGGGTTTACAGGTTGAAGGAAGAAGATGGAGGTAAATAGAGGTAAAAGTTTAGACTTGTGGTGAATGGAATTTTAAGTCTAGTGGCAGCAAAAGGTTTGCATCTTAAGAAGTTAGATGTAAAGAGAAATTTTCTCCATGGGGATTTGGAGGAATAAATTTATATGCAACAACCAAAAGGGTATGAGGTCAAAGGGAAGGAGAAATTAGTGTGAAAATTGAATAAGAGCTTGTATGGCTTAAAACAGGCTCCAAGGCAGCGATATCTAAAATTTGACAGATTTATGTTTGAACAAGGTTACATTAGATGTCACTCTGACCATTATGTTTATTTTAAAAGGAAAAATGATGGAAGCTATATTATATTACTATTGTATGTAGATGACATGCTTGTTAGTGGAAATAAATATGCTAAAAGGAAAATTAGCAAAGTCATTTGAAATGAAGGATTTGGGTGCTGCAAAAGAAATCCTTGGTATGAGAATAACTAGAGGCAGGAAAAATTCCAAATTAACATTGTCTTAGAATGAGTACATAGAAAAGGTGTTGGAAATATTTAATCTGCAGAATGCAAAACCATTTAGTACACCTTTGGCTAGCCATTTCAAACTAAACAAGGATATGGGTCCCAAGACCCAGGAAGAGATGGATTATATTTGTAAAGTTCCATATGGATCAATTGTTGGAAGCTTAATGTATGCAATGGTCTACACAAGACATGATATTGCACATGCAGTGGGACTTGTAAGAAGGTATATGAACAATCTAGGAAAAAAATCATTGGATGGCAGTGAAGTGGATTCTCGGGTATTTGAGAGGTACCACAAATCAAGCATTACGTTTTGGAGTTTCAAACATTTCTCTATAGGGATATGTTGATGCAAATATGGTAGGTGACAGAGATAACAGGAGGAGCACCACGGGATATGTGTTTAATATAGGTGTAACAACTATTAGTTGGGTTTAAAAATTGCATAACATTGTTGCACTTTCAACAACGAAAGCAGAGTATGTTGTTGTTGCAGACGTTAGTAAAGAAATGATTTGGTTACAAAAGTTTATGGATGAGTTGGGAGAGAAGAAGGAGATGAGTAGGTGATATAGTGATATCCAGAGTTCCATTCATCTTGCAAAGAATTTATCCTTTCATTCTAAGACTAAATGTATATAGCTCAGGTATCATTTCATACAGTTAGTTTTGGGTGGTGGATAGTTGAAGCTGGAAAAGATACACACTAACCAGAATCCTGCAGATATGTTAACAAAGGTTGTAACCATGGAGAAAATGATTTTTTGCTCAGTTTCAATTAGCCTTCAATAATGATGATGAAGATGAGAAATAGCCAGGTCTAAAGTGGAACAATTGTCTAGCCAATGAAGGAGTGATGGAGTTGATATAATCATTCTCCAAGTGGGAGATTATTGGATGTGGAGCCTGATTATCTTCATGATTTAAAGGTCTTTCTTTCAGCCGCATTTGGATCCCAATCCCTGATGGGAGGATGTGGGGGGGCTTCCCCACCCCCACTATTGTTGCTTCAGGGGTCCAGGGGGGGCGACTGCATGTTTGGAGCCCCTACGAAGCTAAAAATAGATTAAAAAATGTTGTGTAAAATACTGTAATTTCGTAGTCAATCTAGGTTGTTCATTAGGCGGATGATCTGACAGTAGAAGTTATGTTTAATTTAGGGTTTTTTTCCCTACAAGGAAACCCCTCAATTTATATGAGGGAATTTTATTATGGATGGGTATTATTATTATTATTCTAAGCAAGAAAGAGAGAGGAGACTGTGTGAGAGCGAAGAGGAAATTACAATAGATTTGTTGTAGGTTGTATCTCTTCATTTTGCTAGATAATATAATAGGAAGGACTGGTTGTTTCTTCATGGATGTGGCGCAAATTGGGTGAACCACATGTATTTGTGTCTCTCTTTTTCTATGCAACTATGTATTTTTGTTTCCGAAATATTTTCTGTATTTCATTGCTCCATTAATTAATTTCTAACACCAACTCATTTGGGCATTTGGTGATACTAGGGTCCAGCAATTTGTTAATTTGGAAGGTTTCTTCTAACCAGATACAAATTTATTGGAATACGGTCATATCACATGGTTTCGTAGCTAAGCCTCAAAGTTTCAAGGAATAAAGTTATATTTAGGTCATCCAAATAATATTTCCAACAAAGAAAAATTAAAATAATACAAGTTGATCATCGAAAACTACCATATTTGATCGATCTGGTAGAGTATAAATAAGCCAACGATATTGGCAATTGGGATGCGATCTTTGAGCATCTATGATTCTATTTAAAAGAGTTTTCCTCGATGTTTCTATGGTGTGAAGGAACAAAGTAAACTATGAAATGAAGTCTTTAGAATGCATCTAATTATAGAAGAATGTCAGAGGATGACTGAGTTGTCTGGAGAATTTAGAATGGGAGGTAAATTATAGAATAGGGAGACAGTACAAAACAAGGCTATATAAATAAGAATGCTTGTGTATATGAGTTTGAAAATGTTATGAAATAAGGATTTTCTAGGTAAAGAAAGTTACTTCCTACACATCAAGGAGTTAGTTCTTCCTTTAGGTTGGAACCTATAAAGATCAAGGAGTTGGTGCTTCCTTCTGGTTGGAGCCTATAATATCAAATATTTGGTGCTTCCTTTAGGTTGAAGCCTATAAAGATTAGGGATTTGGTGATTCCTTCAAGTAGGTGCTTGTAAATTCAAGGGATAGACGTCTGACCCAAACTTATACAGGAACGCAACAAAATACAGAAATAACCATATACACGAAGACGTAGTAGAAATAAAACTTCATTTCATTAATATCAAAGAACTGAAATATGCTTACATACATAAATAAAAATAAAAATAAGCTAGCTCACGCAATGGTAACTTATCTCTAAGAAGATATGTGGTGGCTACATGCCTCTGAACTGTGTTACAATGAGGCTCAAAGGCCTATTTATTATTGAGAAATAATGGAAACCCTAAACATCCAAAAAATAATCCTAGGAGATGAAGTGCCAAAACTGCGGGACCCCTTTGGGTAAATTGGTACATCAACTTCCCGAGGTCATAACTTTTGCATACGATCTCTATTTGGCTATCATAATACCTCGTTTTGAAGATCTAGAAGAAGAGGCTAAAAAAAGAAACCATGAAGTTGGTTTGGGATTTTTCGAGTCTCTCTGTTTCCTAAAAACATCTTTTAGTCCCTCAAAACGGCTCCAAAAGTTTAGGACCCTAAAACCTGCCAAAAATAGTAAATTATGCTACAATTAATAGGCGGGTGGCCACAAATATCCACCTATATCAGTTCTCCCCCCTTAGGAAGCAATGGTCACCATTGTTTTGAGTGCCTCAATGAGATGGGGAAACTTCTGTTGAACTTGGTCCCTGGTGAACCACTTGCCTTGGTGTAGGAGTTGGCTAACTTTTCCAATCCGATACACTTGGATCTTCTGTTGGTCCAAGTGGAATAGGCGGGTGGCCACAAATATCCACCTAGATCAGTTCTCCCCCCTTAGGAAGCAATGGTCGCCATTGTGTTGAGTGCCTCAATGAGATGGGGAAACTTCTGTTGAACTTGGTCCCTGGTGAACCACTTGCCTTGGTGTAGGAGTTGGCTAACTTTGCCAACCCGATACACTTGGATCTTCTGTTGGCGAGTGTTCTTGATCTGTGTGTTCATTATCTCATCAGTTGTGACCTATTCCATTCAGTATAGGTTTAACTATATTGGTGTGAGTTGTTATGCAATGTCTGATGTGTCTAGTAATGGTGGAAAGTGTGGTCGAAGGCGGTCCACCCACCTGGATATTTGTGGCCATCCTCCTATTCCACTTGGACCCCCACCATTCTTTCTTTTCATTTTCCTTAATTGTAGCAAAACTTACTATTTTTGGCAGTTTTTTGGGTCCTAAACTTCTGGAGCCGTTTTGAGGGACTAAAAGACATTTTTTAGGGAAAACAGAGAGACCATAAAAGTCCCAAATCGGGTTACTAGTTTGTTCTCGGCCTCCTCTTTGAGATCTTCAAAACGAGGTATTATGATAGCCAAACGTTGATCGTATGCCAAAGTACGACCTTGGGAAGTTGATGTACCAATTTACCCAAATGGGGCCCATAGTTTTGGCACTTCATCTCCTAGGGTTAGGTTTTTGGATGTTTAGGGTTTTCCATTGTTTCTCAATAATAAATTAGCCTTTGAGCCTCATTGTAACAAAGTTCGAAGACATGTAGCCGCCACATCTCTTCTCAGAGATAAGCTACCATTGCCTGAGCTAAATTATTTTTATTTTTATTTTTGTATATAAGCATATTTCAGTTTTTTTTTCCCATGGAAAAATTTGTAAATTCATTAGTGGCAGAAATTACATTTTGTAGATGCATGTGCATATTTCGATATTTCTATCAACATAAAACAGAACTGAAGAAATATCAAAAACCTACTACCAATGTCTCAACTAGGTAGCAGCCCCAACAGAGTCAGGGAGGAGTCCAAAAAATGTTCCAAACAATCGAGTAAATATTATCTTGATCCACACATGGAGATAATACCAAAAATATGAGCAGCGCCAATCATAATGGCCGCAAAACAGTGTATAAACAGTAAAATAAATATGTACAATATCTGAAAAAACTGTCCAATAATTAGACCATAATGTCCATAAAGGGTCTGTGATAGTACTGGTAGCTAACTCCATCAATCTGGTCATTAATCAACCAGATGCCCTGCTCTCGGATCGTTCCTTCTTTGGAAAAATGATCAGCCTCTGAGTTCTGCTCCCCACAGAATAGGAATCTCCCAAGGCCGTCACTGCAATGCCAGGAACGAGTGGAGGGGGACGGTGTGGCAGACGACCACGCTTCCTTGGAGTGTTCTGGGCTAGCACCACTGAATGCAAACCACGGCTCGATAATGTACCTATTCCCCAGAGTGTGGAGTAGAAATCCAATGCAATTCCTCAGAGGCACGGGGCACTTCCTCTCTAGTAGGGTCTCCATGAGACAGAGCATCATGTTCTGGTGAAATATGGGGAAAATGCCTCGCTACTTTCCTGCTATTCCATTTGTTTAGTGGAAAATCCTTAAATAGGTGCCCCACCTTGTGGCAGAGTCTACATCTGAAAGGTACCCCTTCATAGTCCAGCATTTGCCTCCACGTCGCATCCCTCCACTGTATGTTGATATATTCCAGGAGCCCTCTAGAGCAGTCCATGTGTGCTAAGATTCTGGCATAAAACATTCTTCCTGTCGTGATATAAGATTCATCATGAGTAAGGTACAAACCCATGGCGTCCCCAATCTGCCTGAATATCTGCTCAGTCTAGAAGTGAACAGGAAGACCCAGGAGATGTACCCAAACCGGTCATGTCCCTACCTTTTCTATCTCTGGATCAAACATTGGAGTCCATCTTCGAAGCAAGACTGGTGCTTGATCAATATGCTAAATTGTAGTGAGGACCCAATTGGTTTGGGCAACGCTTTTGAAGCGCAGATCAAACCAACCTCTCACAAAGGTTTGCACACGAGGGGGTTTCGATAGATGGTGTCCCCAAATCTCCATCGTCCACTTCTGGAGCCGCTCAATGCTGTAGTGTCTACCCCTAACACGACCTACTAGAACCTTTTCTGCCTAGTCCATAATCTCGCTAAAGGGAGTGTCTTCGGCAAGTTTTAAGAAGATTTCATTGCTGCTCAGGGGGAGGTGCTTCTTCCTTTTAGAAGTCCCTGTTTTTTCGTTGATTACGTCTGTCGTTGCCCTATCCTTCTGTACATCCACTGGTGCAGCCTTATCTTTCCCTGTTAATGGTGCTTTTGTCTGTAGATTGTCGAAGTACCCTGTGATAATGCCTATTTCTGTGAAGTTTCCCTGTGGAGGGTTTCCCAAGTCTTATGGAGTTAAAAATATTGGTGCCCTACTGTCCGGAGCGTGAGGAAATCCTTCCGATGGTTTATTCGACTCAATTCCCACAGGAAACAAACCTAAATCTGACCCCTGAGCCTGTGAGTCTGGTGCACTTCCGAAAAAAGCCTCCAAAAAGGGTACCCTGAGCAATTGAGGGCCACTGTATTCTCGAATGGTTGTAGGTTCTGGAGTTATCGAGATAGAGGGTATGTGCTGCTAAGAGAGAGTGGGTAGGGCATCAACTTCTAAAGCCAGTTCAAGCTCAAATGTTAAAAATTCGTCCACTGTTGACCCAGTTTGTGGCCATATCGGCAGATGTTCCATAGAAACTGCGGAGAAAATGTTTTTGCCTCCATAACTATCGAGAAACCAAGCTGACAGCTGCCCGAGGGAATGTCGGTGGGGGACCAAAAACCATCTAGGGGTAAACAAAGAATAAACTAAACTGTTCAAATAACCGCAAGCAGCTAAGGTTGAACAAGCCGTGAAGGATCCGAAAACTTCTTAGGTGTGTTGATATATTCCATGGTAAGGTAGCCTATAACCCGGGTCCCCAAAACCCCGTCCTCCAAAACAACCTGCTAACCAAAACATCGTATTAAGAGATAGGTGAAAGACCCACCCTTGTGCCCTCGTGACTAAAAACACAGTAACGGAAAGGAAAAACTTGTCCCACCATGACAGTCAACCGAGGATTACCCTGTGCTAAACCCTAGTTCTGCCATGATCACCTTCGAGAGCTCCCCCACTGACTCCAATTCTTCGTAATGTGAAACAATATTCATAAGCATATTTCAAGTATTTGATATTAATTAAATTAAGTTTTATTTCAATTGCATTTCTGTGTATATGGGTATTTCTGTATTTTGTTGCGTTCCTGCATAAGTTTGAATCAGTGCTATCAGAGCAGTCTTCTCTTTCTTTGTTTTTCTTTGCATGTCCCCAACAAGGTTAAGGTATAATGAGTTAAGGTTTGATCTGGTTGAACCTTTGCAAGACCATCCTCACAAAACCCAACGACCTACCATGGCAGAAGAAAAGAAAGACAAGGGGATAGGATATCCTTTCAAAACACTGCTTGAGGAAGCCCTTAAGCGACAGAGGAACGTGATGATGGATAACTTTGTTCAAATCCTTTGACGATTATCCATAGGCGACACATCTTCATCTAGCAACCACTTTGGAGGTGCCACTCCTTTTAAGGTACAAGTTAACTTTGATATTCCCATATTTGAGGGCCAGATAGATGCAGATGTTGTAGATAAATGGTTAAATCTGTTGGAAGGATATTTTTAGGTTCATGACTTTTCCAATCGGGAAAATATTACTTTTTCACTTCTCAAATCTGCCCCACATGTCAAGGACTGGTGGGAAACCTATTGTGAACAAAACGACAAGAGGGAATCCTCACTGTTTTCTGCCGCACTAACTTGGAATTCTTTTGAGATGCCATAAAGGAACAATATTACCTTGTCATGAGCTATGAATATAAATACATAAAGTGGACAACGCTACCGCAGGGAAGGGACCAAGATGTGTCACATTTTATAAAATTTTTCCATACCCTTCACACAAAGCTAGGTATCAAGGATTTTGAGTGGCATTTGGTACTCAAGTACTGTGGTTGTCTACACAAGCACATCTAGGACAAGATGGAGTTCCTGGACATCTCCTCGCTTGGCACGATGTACCTATACACTGTCAAGATTGAAAAGAAGTTTAAATAGAAGAAGTGAGATTTTGGATCTGTGAATCTGAAGCAAGGAAAAGGAACCCCCAAATCAGAGGGAAAAGGACAAAGCCAAGGTGGGGTGACCTAGGACAGTCCGCCAAAGCTGTAAGCAAAGAACAAAACCATGAATAAAAAGAAGGACACGGGAAAATGGTGTGAGTTCCATAAGAGCTCCACTCACAATACAAGTGAGTGTCGGGCCAAGAAGTCACTAGTGGCCGAACTGAAGGATTCTGAATCATATGCATGTTTCAACTTTGAGTCGAAACCCGACAATGGGAAAAAAAATCGAGAAAGAATTTTTGGATTTTTTCGGTCTCTCCGTTTTCCCTAAAATCGTCTTTTAGTCCCTAAAAAAGGCTCCAGAGGTTTAGGACCCAAAAAACTACCAAAAATAGTATTTTTTGTTATAATCAAGGAAACTAAAAAGAAACCATAGTGTGGGTCCAAGTGGAATAGGCGGGTGGCCACAAATTTCCACCTGGATTAGTGTCTCCTTTTGGTTGGAGCCAGAAAAAGTGATGTAACATCAATATTCAAATATAAGTTTTGTAGTTTTCTCCCTTTATGGGTTTCCACATACATTTGGAGTCTCTATGAGTTTTTATGTGTTGTTTATACAATTTATTGTTGAATGAATTGAAATATTAGATAGTGTTAATAATTTTTAAAATTGGCAATACTACTAATTCACTCCCCCTCCTAGTATTATCCTAGTTTCTAACAATTGGTATCAGACCTGATTCTTTCAAGATTAGTCTAACAACTAGAAGGTAGATCAGAGATAATGGCTAACCAATATGGGAACAAAGCCCCCATGTTCACTGGAAGAAATTATGCATTTTGACAAGTATGAATGAAAACCTACTTAATGTCTCTTATTGCAAATGTCTGGGACACAGTACATAATGACTATGAAAATCTAGAAGC
Organism: Pinus taeda; assembly: GCA_000404065.3. Taxonomy (NCBI): domain Eukaryota; kingdom Viridiplantae; phylum Streptophyta; class Pinopsida; order Pinales; family Pinaceae; genus Pinus; species Pinus taeda. The sequence goes on along the minus strand of APFE031312954.1, from coordinate 26,975 downwards.
ATTGATCAATAAAGATGATAAGCTTCAGTTCACTTACAATGTTGAAGAAATGAATACAATTCTAAGTGGTTTTCCTAAATCTGAGTTAGTTAAATGCATGCACTTCACAACATCCAAAGATATATGGGATAAGATGATTTGTTATTAAGGTAATAGTAAAGAAAAGAAAGTCAAACTCCAAGGTTACATAATGTAGTTTTAATCATTAAAATGAAAGAGGATGAAGACAAAAAAAAAATTCTTCCAGTGGATAAAATAGTTAACACAATAAGAGGACTTGATGAACCTATGAATGAATCCTTTATAGTTCAAAAGGAATTGAGATCTCTTCAATTTATATTTGATTCCAAAGTATTAACCATTGAGGAGATGCAACATGTCAACACATTGGAATTGGATCAATTGCATAGAAAACTAGTAGCCTATGAAACGTGAACTTCGAAAGGAAAATATGCATCAAGGGAGGCTACTTTCAAGCTAACATGAAGAAAAAAGAATATCTAGAAGACTATAGTTGTGGATCTGATCAATAGGAAGCAAAGTTCAACAGAAGATTGAAGAGAGGATCGAGGAAGTACAAAGGTAAGTTATCCTTCAAATGTTTTAAATGTAGAAAAGTAGGTCATTATCCATCTAAATGTCCATATAAGGAGGAAAATAATGAATATGACCATAAATAGAAGAATAATTATGGGAAAGGAAAGAAGGAAAATAAGTCCAAGAAGATAATTTTCTATACACAAGAAGATAAAAATTCCTCAGAAGATGAAGATGAGTGGTCCTATGATGAAGAAAGAATGAAAGAAACAACAAACTAATTTATGTCCATGGCCCTAGAAAATCTAGATAGAGGTCAAGATGAGGCTTATGAAGAAGAAGTTGAAGTAGACCTAGAAGGTGAATTGATCAATGCCTTATCATAAATTCAAAGGATTGGGAAAAAGAATAAGACGCAAAATGAGGTGCTGAAAAATTTTGAAAAGGATGAATATGAAGATTCATCGCTTCTTCTAATAAGAGTTAAGTTGGAAGAAGAAAATAAGACACATTTTTACAACAACTGAAAGAGAAGGACGAGTGTCAAAAACTAGAAGAATAAATAGTCCTCCTTACAAAGGAATTAGAAAAATCCAAGGCTCATTTGAACTAGGACATAAAGTTTATTGAAGGATCTAATAAGTGAGATGAAATTCTGAGTGTTCAAAGATCTCCTCTCATCAAAACTAGTTTGAGCTATGAAGGAGAATCAAGCACTAAGAAAAATAAATGCAAGGAATCAATAAGTTATGTTGAAGCAGTCAAAGGAACTAATAAAAATACAACCAAAGGAAATCAACAACAATAAAAGAAAACTTATAATCTCATTCAAATAATCACATAAATCAAGTGAGAAATTAGCAACAACAAAGAAATGAAAAGGAAGACAATACAACTCAGCAACAATAAAGGAAAATTCATGACTACCACTCAAATAGCCACATAGAACGAATGAAAAATAATTATAGGGAAAGTCATCAAATAAGAAAATCATATCCTCAAAGGAAATTTTCTCCCAGGTACAATAATCTGTTTGCTCCCTTATTTGATGATATTGATTTCTATCATTGTCATTATTAGGGACATAAAGTTGTTGTGTAGAACCAACAAATCTTTCTAAGTTGCCCAGATCAACCAAACCCAAGAAGAATCCAAGACCTAGAGGAAGAAAAAGGAAGAAATGAAAGAAGAATTTGCTTCATTATTTCATGTCACTAAATGAAAACAAGACAAGAAGTGTCATTTTTGGTAATGACACCCTAAGAAACATCAAGGGAAAAGGAATAGTGAGCTTGGACATTGGAAGAGGTAAATCTAAAACTATTATCTTTGTGGATGGACTCAAGAAAAATCTATTAAAAAATTCAAATGTGTGGCCAAGGGTATGATTTTACCTTTTGCTCCAAAAGATGTGAGATAAAATCAGAAAACACGGGGAAGATAATAACAAAGGGTGTGAGAACCTCGAATAATGTATACATAGTCAAGGAAGAAAATGAGAGTTGTAATTTGGGGAAGCTTGATGAAATTTGGTTGTGGCTTAAAAGGCTAGGACACCTAAATTTTGACATTATTATGAAGCTTGAAAAAAAAGGATTTGTATGGGACTTGGTAAAAAGTTTTAAGCTAAGCAACACAATTTATAAATCATGCAATTTGGAAATAAAATTTAAGTGCCTTTCAAGACCAAAGAAAATTCTTTCACGAGATCACTACAATTAGTTCACACAGATTTATGTGGGATTGTAAGAACTGGGACTCCAAGTGATGAGCTATACTTCATGCTAATTATTAACAATTATACCAGACTTACGAGGGTTCTATTCTTGAAGGATAAATCTAAATTATGTAAAAAGTTCAATATCTTCAAAGCCATGGTTGAGAACCAAATTGATTGCAAAATAAAGTGTGTAAGAGCAATGATAATAATTTGGGTAAATTCGATGTAAGAGCTGATCAAGGAATGTTTTTTGGATATTCTAATAAGTTCAAGGTTTATAGATGTTACAATAAAAGGCTATGCAAAATAATTGACTGCATTAATGTAAAGGTGGATGAGGAGCCACACCTAAAAAGAAATAAACTAATATTTCTTAGCCCACCTGATCAAACCAATATTGAATATAAAGCAAAAAATCTCAAAGAATCAAGAGAAGAGGAAGAAACACAAGCATAATTATCTCACCCAAAAACTCCCCCAAAGTACATACAAAAGAATCATCCTACAAATTTGATTGTAGGTGATAAGGAAGAGGGGTTCAAACTCAAAGAAGATTAATGAATACCTCTAGTAAAGCACACATTGCTATGTTTTCCATGATTAAACCAAAAAAAAAATCTCAAGCAAGCTAAGATGAGAATTGGATAAAATTTATAAATGAGCAACTGGATTATATTAAGAAAAATAAGACCTGGGAATTGGTTCCAAGACCATGTATAAAATTTCATTAGAATAAAATGGGTATTCAGGAACGAATTCAATGAGAAAGAACAAATGATGAGAAATAAGGTGGGACTAGTATGAAAAGGATATTTTCAATTTGAAGGAATTGATTTTGATGAGACTTTTTCTCTTGCAATGAGATTAGAGGTAATTTGATTGTTTCTATATTTTTCATGTCACACAAATTTTAAATTATATTAGATGGAAGTAAAATTTAGCCTTTTTGAATGGTGAGATTCAATAGGATATTTACATAGAATAGCCTGAAGGTTTCCAGTTGTTAGAAATTATTGAGGAAGTGTGTCTATTGAAAAAGGTTTTGTATCGACTTAAACAAGCACCCAAGGAATGGTATTCCAGATTAGAAAAACATCTACAAAAACAAGGATTCAAAATAGGAACACCTAACAGTAAAATGTATATTAAATCTAAGAATGAAAATATTATAATTATTGTTGTTTATGTTTATGACATTATTTTTGGTAGTGATGCAGATTCACTCAATCAAAAAATTTCAACAGATATGCAAACTAAGTTTGAGATGTCCATGCTTGGGGAACTCTCATTTTTTCTTGGATTACAAATCACTCAATCAGAAAAAGGTATATTCATTTCCCAAAGCAAGTATCTCAAAGAAATTTTTAAGAAGTTTGGGATGGAAGAATGTTCTCTTGTCGGTACCCCTATGGTCACTAGATGCAAGCTTAGCAAAGGCGATGAGTCACCAGAGGTAGATCAAAAATCGTATAGATCAATAATTGGTAGTATTTTGTACCTAATAACATCACAAACATACATTATGTAAGTTCTTGGTGTAATTACAAGGTATCAATCATCCCCCAAACAAAGTCACCTTCTTTCTACCAAGAGGAAACTCAGATATTTAAGAGCCACAATGGACTATTGTCAATGGTATCCAAATAGTCAATTTTTTCAATAATTGCATACACATATGTTGATTGGGTTGGAAATATCGCTGGTAGGAATAAAACAAGCGGTGGTTCTTTCTTTCTTGGAAATTTCTTCGTAGCCTATTTAAGAAAAAAAATCATTTATATCTCTTTCTACTATTGAAGCTAAACATATAGCAACTACAACAAGTTGCACTCATATTTTGTGAATGAAACAAACATTATAGGACATGCAAGTTATCTATGATGAACCCATTCCAATAATTTGTGATAACATAAGTGAAATAAATATATCCAAGAATCATGTTCTTCATTAAAAAACTAAGCATATCCCAATAAAGAATCATTTTCTTAGAGAACAAGTGGCTAATCAAATCATAAAGTTGGAGTATCTCTCAAACAAGGAACAAATTGTTGATATCTTCACCAAAACTCTTGCTAGAGAACCTTTTGCCAATATTTAAGGTAGAAGTTGGGAGTGATATCTCACTCTTCTCTTCATTATATTTCTTCACAAGAAAAGAGGTTAGCTATCCAAATATGTCCAAGAATGGCTGTAATGACTCAAGAAGAGACCAAATTCGGGGGGAGTTTTTCAGATCAAAAGGACTAATACAACTTTACGAGGGGGGAAGTGAAAATTCAAGGACAATGTTATGGTAATATTGCATCTATATCAGAAGTATAATCATGAGCACCATGTCATATATTTCTAGGGGTGCCATGGTTAGAAAGAAAGTTCTCAGGCCCTTTTCCATTGATGTCAAAGGGGGAGAGTAAGAAAATATCTAGACCCATTGATGAAACATTAAATATATTGAAGATGCAAAAAAGGGGGAGGGTAAGTAGCCAATGGAAATTTCTTCAAAGGATGTGTTTCCATAAATGACTATTAATGTTTGGTGGGGTTTCCATCAATACCAAAGGGAAGTTTGTTGAACAAGTTCGTAGTAGTTTTCATTGATGTAAATTTTAGTCATTGATGTCAACAAGTGATGTCATGTTCAGGGGGATCTTGTTAAGATGTAATGCATGATGTATCAATTGGTTGTATATACTATCTTTTAAGGAAATTTATATGCAAGTTATTTTTTCAAAAGTACACGTCAATTCAGTAGTTGGATATTCCTCTCCGATACCTTTCCAACAATATATGGCACTTCTCCTAACTCCCTAGGAATCAAGAGGAAAATGAAGTTGAATAGAAGAAGTCATGCAAGGTTCCAATATTGGGTAAAGTTCCACCCTAAAGCAACAAATCTAGGTCTCAACAGTGTATTCATATGCTTCTACATATCCAAGTCTCTTCATTCCATTAGTATATCCAAATCTCTCTAGTGTATCCATCTTCTTCAGCAAGTCTAGATGTTTCAACATATTCAAACTCCTTAGTGTATCTGAGCTCTCCAAGGCATCTAGGTATTCATAAAATCTGGCACTTTTCAAGAATGTTTGAGTTCTTCATGTTATCTGGGCATTTTTATCATGTTCAAGAATCTGGGCCTATTGCGAGGATAACCAAGAAACATTTAAAAATCGAATGGATACTAGATTTGGTCAGATCAACTTTAATGTGGAATCCACATGGAAAATGAGATAGGTGGAAGCTTGATACACTCTAATGACTAGACAACATGAGATAGAAGCTAGGTGGTAGTGAAGTAGGAAAGGTGATGATGTGGCACTCTATGAGTGTGACACATGGAAAGAAAATTTGGACTTTTAGGTGGCCAAGTGGCACATTTTTAAGTGACACATGGCGATGTCATGTCATGACATGTGGCAGAAAGATGTCACAGTAGATGATATGGAAATGGCATGGTAGAGATGACATTGAAAAATATTACACATGGCAAGTTCTAATTAGTTCTTAAATATTTGACGTGGAAATATTATAACTTGCACCAAGGAATGGTTTGCCGAATAATTTCAGTGTATTTAACCTTTGGATAAAATGGTTGAGAAGTAACAAATCAACCCAAACATAACAGAACACCAGTTTTCCAAGTCATCCAAATATCTGGTGATCCAAGGGTCTAGCAATTCGTCAATTTGTAAGGTTTTACTTTGACCGAATACATATTTCTTGGAATACAATCATATCATATGGTTTTGTAGCTAAGACCCAAAGGGCCAAGGAGTCAAGTTATATCTGGGTCATCTAGACCTGATTTCCAACAAAAAAATTCAAAATAATGTAGGTTTATCATTAGCCCTACCATATTTGATTTATCTGGTAGAGTATAAATAAAACAAGGAGATTGGAAGGTAGGGTGAAATCTTTGATCATCTCTGAATTCGTTTGAAAAGAGCTATATGTGGTGTTTCTATGGCACAAAGGAAGAAATAAAAACTATGAAATGAAGTTTGTGAAAGATTTGTAATTGTAGAAGAATATCAGAGGATGAATGTGGAGCCATGCAAAGAATTTAGAACAAGTAGTAAATTACATAACATGGAAGTGGTACAAAACAAGGTTTTATAAATTAGTACAAAATAAAGCTATATAAATAATTTAGAACACCAAGTAAATTATAAGCAAAAACAGTACAAAACTAGGTTGGTGGTTACACATCAAGGAGTTGGTGCTTTCTTTAGGTTGGAGCCTGTAAAGATCAGTGATTTGGTACTTCCTTGAGTTTGGAGCCTGTAAATATCAAGGAGTTGGTGCTTCCTTGAGGTTGGAACCTATAAATATAAGGGATTTGGCACTTCCTTCAAGCAGGTGCTTGTAAATTCAGGTGATGGGTGTCTCCTTGTGGTTGGAGATAGAAAAACTAACGTAATAACAATATTTATATATATGTTTTGTGGTTTTATCCATTTATGTGTTTCCATGTACATCTGATGTCTCTATGAGTCTTTATGTGTTGTTTATATGATTGATTATTAAATGAACTGATATATTAAATAGTGTTAATAATTGTTAAAATTGGCTATAATATTGATTCACCCCTATCAGTATTATCCTAGTTTCTAATATGAATTCCTTTCAAATGCGACCACTTCGATGCACATGTTCATCTATGAAAGAAGTGTCCCCTTAGAAAATAAAAAAATAGGTGGGTTCAAAACAACTCTCTTTTCCCTTTTTCTCTAATTCATTCCAAGCAAATTGCTCTCACTCTAGTCCCCATATTCCTAGATCACCAATGATTTTACAAAAATATCCTATTTTTGAAAAATATGTCCTTTATATAGCGCATCCACCACCTATTATTGCTTCTCATCAAAAGGAGGCACCCACATTGCTAACATATTCAAAAGGGGACCCTTTCCCTCAAGGTATGCAAAACCCTCCCTCCTCTCCTCTTTCTTTTTCATTAATAAATTTTTCAACTCCCTACACTTATTTTACTATATTCCCATTCAGTTCCTCCCTCTACCCCTTAAACCTAGTGGATTTATTACCCTCTCTTCCTGGTCTCTCCCTCCCCATCTCTCCTCCTCTCCTCTTCTTTGGCCCTCCCATCCCTACTCTCTCCCCTACTTTCCCCATCACAAATTTCACCCTCCTCCCATGCTTAGCTATCATGACTAGCCTAGCCTCCGCTCCCCCTCATTACAACCTTCTACCTCTCTTTCTCTCTAAACCCTTGTAACACTCATTTGAAAAAGTCCATTCAAAATCAGGCATTGAGCTTGGTTTCTTGGACATAGAAGATTGGAAACCTCCCATCAAAGGAATAAAATCGTTCCTCTCCTTGGCTCAAATATAGGAAAGCACATATATTAAATCTATAAAACAATTTTTCTTATTGGGGCCCTTAGAGCTTAAGCCCTTCATATGACTCCCACATGATTCTACTATCCATAAATTGTAGGGGGTCAGCCAATCCCTCTAAAAAGTTGGAAATTAATAGAATGATATTGGCTCACTATACATAATTCATTTTCCTACAAGAAAATATGATGGAGAGATAGAATGCAAAATCTCTTCTTTGAAAAATTCTCCCCCACTAGGTGATCTAGGGGATAAAAAATATGCTAAAAACTAAAGTGATCAAAATATCCCTCAGCAAGTTCCAAATCATATATCTCGTTGTTCTGATTCCAACGACGCTTGAATTTCCTCAATCTGACATTGTATGAGGATGTTATCACGTTCTAAAGTTTTTGGCAAACAATAAAAAAGTCAACTTGCAGGGTTGACTAGGTAGTGTACAGATGCCACGTGGCAGTCCATACGCTAATGTGGTGTTGACATTAGTAGGATGATTATGTGGTAAGGTGGTTAGATGGGCCAATCCCATGAGGACAAGTAGCATGTTTCTATTGGCAAATGAGTTTGTTTGGGGCAACCATAGGCGACCACATGGACCAATGAAAGGTTGCCATGTGGCCCTATGGAAGGTCACCATGTGGCCCTATGTAAGGCCACCACGTGGCCAAGTTTTTGGCACCAATTTTTTTTTCGACCAACCGACCTCCTTGGGGTTCGACCCCACAACCTATCACCAACTAACCATTTGCTCTACCATTGCGCTATGGTGTTACTTATTAATACATGACAGGTGGCTTGTTAATAAACTATTATGGTTGGAATGTTTGAGGGAGGGATGTCTAGTACCAAGTATTATGTAATGGATTGTGAACGTCTTTTAAGCGGAGAGGGCAGGGCGCGAGGCACCTAGTGCACGCCCTAACCTAAGGTTTTGTCACTATATACATGACCACAGACAACATAAATGGGAGGGGTGGGTGCATGGCACACTGCCCACACCCATCCCACGGTTCTATAACTTTTATACGACTAAGAGTGGGGTAGGAGGGGTGCGTGGCCTCTGGCCTATGCCCACGGTCATATTAAATGCCACGTGACCAACCGAAGGGTGGAAAATAGGGGTGTAGAGTCAACAAATCGTACCATAATCAATTGGTTCCATGGTTGATCTCATGACATGTAAGTGTGAAATTTCCATTGTGAAATGCCACCAAAGCTGATTTTCATTAGTGATTTTGACAGCGGGAAGAATTTGTGGAACAATTAGTAGATAAATGAAGAAGGAGGCCTAACTTTTCCATTTTTAGGCATTTTTAAGCCCAATAAGAGCCTACACAAGGGGTTTTGGGTGTTCTAAACACAATGACAATGTTATTTTTGCAATTTCAACATTGTATGTTGATGTAATTTGAAATTTGAGCATATAATTTAAAGGGCCAACATTGGAAGTTGTAATCAGAGACATAGACTAGGAGGGGGAACTTTGTCATCAAATTGTTGCTTTGTGATGCTACTTGTTGTCTATTTCTCACCATTTAAATATGCACAATTTAACTTAGTTTGTGTGATTTTTCAATATCGATTCATTTCCCATAAGACATAAACTAGCTTCCAAAACTTTACGTGAAACCTTCAATTTTAATTTTAGTTTAGTTTGGTATCAAAACGTGCTTGTTGTGAAGGTTTGACAATTTTTGCAAGTGTTTTCTTGAATGATTACAAGGTCTAAATTGAAAATAGGAGAAGGAGTGCTTGAAGAACCAAACCATCAAATTGGTTCAAAGAGGTCAAAAACTCGACAAACTCCACCAGTCATGGCACATGAAGAAGGACAGGAGGTGATGTATGAGGATGAGAGATTTTTTAGAAAGGATTTTTATGATATGTTTGAGATGGTTAAAGTGTTGTACAATGAGAGGACAACAATGTTGCAATGAGACAGTTCTAATCATCCAAAAGGTAATGGTGGTGATGGGATAAAGCCTCCACCTCCACCTCCTTCTTCACCTCCATCTACACCTCCATCCTCACCTCCTTATTCACCTCCTTTATCTCATAGACCTACTCCTCCTCCATCTCCAAAAGGACATGCTAAGTCTCCTTTGATTAAGTTTGATGTCAAGTTTGAATGGCCTATGTATAATGGGGAAGTAAACGTTGAAAAGTTGGATAATTAGGTTTGTTAAATTGAATTCTATTATAGGATTCAAAAGATTGATGATGATGTTACAAAGATCCAGCTTGCTTCTCTTCGCTTGGAAAGCACAACCCTCATATGGTGGGAGGCCAAAAATCAAGAAGATTTGAAGAAAAGTGGTAAAATTATCTCTTCTTGGAATTATTTTATAGTTGCATTAAGAAGGTAATTTTATGCATTATATTACATGAAAAAATAAATTATGGATTGGAAATTTTTTAGACAAGCTAAAGGTTAGAGTGTTCAAAGTTACAAACAAGAATTTAGAATAAGAGCTTTAATCTTGGGTGGTGATATTTTTTTCACAAGATACTCACCTTAAATATATAGGTGGATTGCATAGTTATTTGATGCATACTATACTTATGTTTAATCCCACCAATCTAAATGAAGTATGTGTTCAGAAAACTCATTTAGAATAAAGAGGTGAGAATGTTCCTCAAGGGACTAGCAAGAAACCTTCCAAATATGGAGACAAAGGAAAGGGGGAGTTTAAAGACAAAGGAAAAAAAATTATACTGTTAAGAAAGAGAGAGAGAAACTTATTTGTAAACATTGTTGAAAAGAAGTCCATGATGAAGACCATAGTTGGAAATTATATCCAGAAATGAGACCAAAGAAGTTCAATAACAAGGGGAAACAAAAGATTGTTGCTAAACTCAACAAGATCTAGGATCTGATTCAGGTGATGAAACCAAAATCATGGACATGGGAATGAAAGGTATAGCTTCTAATGAAAGTATTACTTATTCTAGTAAGCCTGTAGAATCTCAAAATGACAAGGAAAGAAGTGATATTTTCATATTAGTGTCATTACAAAACATACAAAAGTTAATACATTGTTTGATAGTGGATCCCAAGTCAATCTTATCTTTGAAGCAATTGTCAAGAAACTTAATCTAGAAACTAAACCTCATACTAAACCTTACCCTTTGGGTTGGGTATGTGATGATGCCAAATTACAAGTGACAAGAAAATGTAAACTCAATTTCACCATCACTACTAACTTTATAGATGAGGTAGAGCTTCATCTTGTACCACTTCATATTTGCAGGATTGTTTTAGGGAGTCCATACTTGTATGACCGAAAATCCATATTCTATCATTATGAGAACAAATATCATATTTTAAAAGATGGATTTGAGTATATTTTTAGAGAAAATAGCAAGAAGATGAACTTATCTCTTGTTAGTGTTGGTCAGATGAAAAGGCTTGTAAATGCTTGTAATAATTTTGTGTTGTTGATGATTAAGGCTAAATATACTACTAAATTTGAAGGTTTCACAGGATGTGATTCTAAACTCAAGCATGAATTGGTTGAATTTGTTAATGCTTATGACAAGATGTTTCAGGAACCTGAAGGGTTGCCTCCTAAAAGAGGAATCCAACTTGAGATTCACTTGCAGCAAGATGCACCACTTCCAAATATTGGCATGAATATAATGTCAAATTATGTAGAATGGAAAGACCAAGAAGAAAATTTAAGAGATTCTTGAAAAATGGGTCATCAGGCCTAACACATCTCCTTGTGGGTATCCTATTGTCTTGGTTCCAAGGAAATATGATACATGGCACATGTGTGTGGATTTTTGAGCTTTGAACAAGATCACGGTAAAGAATATCTATCATCTTCCTCGCATTGATGATTTTCTAGATCAATTAATGGAAGTTTCTTACTTTACTAATTTATATTTGAGAAGTGGTTATCATCAGATAAGGATTGTTGAAGATGATATTTGGAAAACTACTTTCAAGACAAAACAAGGTTTGTTTGAATGGTTAGTTATGTCATTTGGGCTTTGTAATGCACCTGCAACATTCATGAGAGTTATGAATTATGTGTTGCAACCATTCCTTAATGATTTTTTCATAGTCTACTTAGATGATATTTTGATTTTTAGTAAGACTCGTGAAGAGCATGTCAAGCATGTGAAACAGGTTTTACATTTCTTGCAAAAGGAAAAGTTGTATTTGAAGATGTCTAAGTGTGAATTTGGGAAAACCTCTTTGGTTTATTTCGTTCATATTGTAGGAGGGGGTGAATTGAAGTTTGACCCCTTAAAAGTTGATGTCATTGTGAATTGACCTAAACCCAACAATGTAGTAAAAGTTGGGAGATTTTTGGGAGCAACCCAATATTGGAGAAAATGTATCGCTAACTTCTCACTCATTGCAACACCATATGATTTGATAAGTGTGAAATATGTCTTTTAGTGGGGATGCAAGCAATAGAAAGCCTTCGACACTTTGAAATAGAAAATCAGTATAACACTAGTTCTAGCACTTCAAAATCTTAAGCAACCATTTGAAATTCAAACCGATGCAAGATAATATGTTATGGGAGCAATTTTGATGTAGCATGGTAAGCCAATATGTTATAATTCTAAAATCTTTACCAATGTAGTAATTAACTATCCAAGTTATGATAAAGAGTTGTATGATTTGGTACAAAGCGTGAAGAAATGGAAGCATTATTTGATGGGTAAATAAACGATTATACATATTGACCATCAACCTTTGCAATAATTACAATCACAAATAAATCTACAACAAGCTAGACATTTCAGGTGAATGGGATTCCAACAACACTTTCATTTGGTAATCAGGTACAAGAAAGGTATCTACAAAGTTGAAGATGTGTTATCAAGGCCTATTGTTAATCAATCTACTCTTCTTAAGCATAACTCAATAATGCATGAAATTTATATGGAACAATATGCTCAAGATGAAGATTTTAAAGATGTTTATGCAACCTTGAGTCAAGGAAATCATGTTGAAGAGTTGGATTATCATGTTTATAACAAGTTGTTGTATCATCTTTCCAAATTATGTTTTCCACAAGGTGAAAGAGTCGATGTCATAAGAGAAGCACACACTTCTCTTATTATTGGTCGCTTTGGTGTAGGAAAAACAATTGCTCAAATTTAGAGGTATTTTTATTGGCCTCGAATGAATGAAAATGTTTCAAGATATGTAAAAGGGTGCTCCATGTGTGCTACTAGAAAGACAAGCAACAGGAAATTGGGTTTGTATACTCCACTTCATATTCCTTCTCGTCCTTGGGAGAGTGTTTCTAAGGATTTTGTTGGGGGACTGCCAATGTCTAGGAAAGGTCGTGATTATCCATATGTTGTTGTAGATCATTTTAGCAAAATGTGTCTGTTGATTCCATTTAAGAAATTGGTTACAACTAAAAAAACCACAAAAATGTTCTTCCAAAATGTATGGGTTCACTTTGGGTTACCCACTTCTATTATTTCTAATCAATATTCTCGATTTGTCGGGAAGTTTTGGTCAAGTTGTTGACAATAATACTGAGAGGGGGGGTGAATCAGTATTATCTAATTCTTTTACCAAATCTTTCTTATTTATACTTTGAATTATTTTTGCATACC